>JAUOBV010024831.1:0-14526 GCA_032360425.1 Rubia occidens
CATCTCGGTTTGATTTTAATTTTGTATATACATTTAACGCATGAAGTAATGTTTTTATATTGTGAAATGTTTTTTTCATGATTTGGAATTCAGTTATAAGTAGTGAAAAAATGTAGGTGTTTTTTAATTTTCTGAAATGTATGAAGTAATATGATGAACACTGAATGTAAATGCATGAACATGAAGTAACGTGATAATATTCTGATGGACAATTCCCCAAGGTAAGAAATTTGGTTATTTGCAATTTGTTGGGAAAAATGTACTCCATCTGCCCCTCTATAACTGTCTTATGTCTTCTTTTTCACTATTTATTGATAATTTTATTATTTAAATATCTTAAACTATTTATAACAATAAATTATAAAAATTAGATATTCTTAAAATATAACTTACGATGAATTTAGAAATATATCATATGATAATTTTTACATTTGTATGTTTATAGAGTTTTTCAATACAAATTGCATCAACTTTACCGATGAATAGTGAAGTAAGACACAAAAAGAGGGACAGAGGGAGTAGGTGTTTTTTTAATTTTCTAAAATGTATGAAGTAATATGATGAATACTGAATCTAAATGCATGAACATATGAAGTAACGTGATAATATTCTGATGGACAATTCCCCAAGGTCAGAAATTTGATTAAATGCAATTTGTTGGGAAAATTTAGGTGTTTTTAAATTTTCTGAAACATATGAGGTAATATGATGAACACTGGATGTAACTGTATGAACACATGAATTAACATAATAATATTCTGATGGACAATTTCCCAAGGTCAGAAATTTGGTTATATGCAATTTGTTGGGAAAAAATAGAGGTGGTTTTTAATTTTCTGAAATGTATGAAGTAATATGATGAACACTGGATGTAATTGCAAGAACACATGAAGTAATGTGATAATATCGTGATGGAAAATTTCCCAAGGTCAGAAATTTGGTTACATGCAATTTGTTGGGAAAATGAAGGTGTTTAATAATTTTTTTTTAAAGAAAATATGAGGAATATGGTGAACACTGGACGTAATTGCAAGAACTCATGAAGTAATGTTATAATATTATAATGGACAATTCCTTAAGGTTAGAAATTTTGTTATATGCAATTTGTTGGGAAAATGAAGGTGTTTTTATAATTTTCTAGAAAATATGAGGTAGTATGATGAACACTGGATCTAACTGCATGAACACATGAAGTAATGTGATACTATTATGATGGAAAATTGCCCAAAGCCAGAAATTTGGTTATATGCAATTTGTTGGGAAAATGAAGGTGTTTTATAATTTTCAGAAAAATATGAGGTAATATGATGAACACTGGATGTAACTGCATGAACACATGAAGTAATGTGATAATATTCTGATGGACAATTTCTCAAGGTCAGAAATTAGTTTATATGCAATTTGTTGGGAAAATGAAGGTGTTTTGTAATTTTCTTTAAAATATTAGGTAATACGATGAACACTGGATGTAACTGCATGAAAATATGCAGTAATGTAATAATATTCTGATGGACAATTTCCCAAGGTTTGAAATTTGGTTATATGCAATTTTTTGGGAAAATGAAGGTGTTTTATAATTTTCTGGAAATGTGAGGTAATATGATGAACACTGAATGTAACGGCACAAATACATGAAATAACATGATAATATTCGGATAGACAAGTCCACAAGTTCCGAAATTTGGCTATATACAATTTTTTTGGGAAAATGAACATGTTTTATAATTTTCTGAAAAATGTGAGGTAATATGATAAACACTGGATGTAAGGTCATAAACACATGAAGTAACATGATAATATTTTGATGAAAAATTCCCCAAGTTATGAAATTTGGCTATATGCAATTTGTTGGGACAATGTAAGTGTTTCTTAATTTTCTAAAATGAATGAATAACATAGTAAATAAATGATATAACTGAATGAACACATGAAGTAAAAATATTGAATTTTGTTAGATGATTCTTCAATATCTAATTAGATGGATTTTTTTCTTCAATATTTTGGTGTTGAAATATTTTCTTAAATTTCTGAAGTAATATATTAAATACATAGTTTTACCTGATAAACACATGAAGTAAATATATAAAGTGTATAAAACCGATAAAAAAAAAATCTTTGTTCATTCATTGAGAAAATTTAGGTGTTTTTAAATTTTCTGAAATTTATGAAGTAACATCATAAATAAATTATGTAACTACATTAACACATGAAGTAAAAATATTGAAATTTGTGAGATGATTTTTCAATATCTAGAATTCAATGGCATACATTTTGTTAATAATATTTTTATTTTTTAAATTAAACTTTAGCACAAGAAGTAAATATGTTAAATACACTATGTAACTCAATAAATAAATGATCTATTGTGCTGAATGTCAGAAATTTAATTAGCAGGATTTTATATCAAAATATTTTAATATTGTACCTCTCTGTACATATTTATTAGTGACTAAAAAATTGGTTATGAAAGTCAAACGAAATTGTAAAATACACGAACTAACCAATATAATAGTTGATATAATGAGTTACTAAAAGAATAAATATTTGCAGGACCAGATTTTGTCACCAATTTAAGCGACCTATCAAAAGTTGATATCACATATTGCTTCACAAGTTTGAGAGCAAAAAAACTATTAGAGTGTCATGATTTATACCAAAAGCAGTCAAATGCATTAGGATTTGGAGTGCTATCTTCAACACAAAGAGGTTAAAAAGACGGAACCATTCTAGAGAAATATTTTATCTGCTCGTGTCAGGGAAACACAAAAGTGAAGAATGAAACACCCGACACACATTCAATCAACAATATCATTGAATAGGGCTCTGATAAGAAAAGAATAAAAACAAGGAAAAACATGGTTATGAGAACAGGATGCAAAGTTGGAATTCAGGTTAAATTTATCGTTGGAGCCTATGAAGTTTTGCATCATGTGACCTCTCACAATCATCCTTTCACTCGAGGTGAATGACAGTATTTACAGAGAAGTGAAAGGAGAATTATAGAGGAAAAGGGGAAAACTATGGAAGGAATGGTAGGTGCAGGATTAAAACCTAGCCATATTTTCAAGTTTATGACTTTTGAAGCTGGTGGTATTCAGAATCTAGGACACATGATTAAGGATCATCTAAACTAAGTGAACTGGTTGCGCATAAAGGAGATCGAAAGAGGCGATGCTCAGCAAGTAATTGAAAGACTTTCACAGAAGAGTACCGAAGAAGAATATTTCTCTTTCAGAGTTAAATTGGATTATAATAGTAGGCTAACAACATTTTTTTGGAAGGACTCAATGATGAAGGAAGACTACTCTCTCTACTGCGATCTAATGGCACTTGACACAACATACATGTATGGTTTAGATTTTGTAAAATACATTTAAACGCATGAATTAATGGCATGAATATATAAAGTAGTATGATATACACATGATGTAACTTCATGAACACATGAAGTAAAATATATTATTATGTTGTCGAATTGGCTATTTACATGTTTTTGAAAAAAATTGGCTGTTTTTAAATTTGCTAAAACGTATAAAGTAATTTTTTAGACACACGATGTAAGAGTATGAAAACATGAATAAAAGTGATATAATTCTGCTTAATATTTACCAAGCTCTAAAATTGGTCTCTCTGCATTTAGTTGAGAAAATTTAGGTATTTTAAAATTTGTTGAAACGTACACAGTAACATATTAATAAATGGTAAAATTTATTAACAAATGAAATAACATGATCTAACTTTGTTAAATGATTCATCAAAATACAGGATCAACAAATACAACTTGATTTGTGCTCCAATATTCGGAATGAACAACCACGACAATATAGTGATATTTGGTTGTGGTTTCATTGCCGACGAGCAAGGTTCAACTTTTGAATGGCTTCTTGATGCTTTCAGAAAACCAATGGGTGGTAAAAACCCGGGAAAATTATTTTCAAACCAAGATCCAACCATGGCCAAAGCAATCGAAAAGGTGAATTTTTTTAATTTTGATTGATCTAGACTATTTTGAGTTGATGTGCTTATATACTTACCTTTAGTCTTTAGTTCATTAGTTCTTGTGTTTGTTCAGAACATCCTATATATAATTTCATTATTCTTTCTCAAAAAGAACACCTGATTATTGGAAAAAAAACATTAACTGTTACATTCCATGTTTATGTATTTAGTTCGTGTTTAGTTTGTTTTAGATCAAATGTTTGTATATGAATTTTTTTGAAAAAAATTATTCATGAAATTTTACGGGTTTTAAAAAACACGTGGTATAGGTTGTGCGTGTGGCACATTAAACAAAATGCCATCCGTCATTTTGGTGAATTAGAAAAGGATGGTCCCTTCAAGGAAGCATTTGAGCATTGTTTGAAATACTAAAAAAATGAATTTGAAATGGCATGGAACAATATGATCAAGAATTTTCAGCCTGACGACAAGGAATGGTTCAAGAGGCTTTATTTTATTAGAGATAAGTGGTGCCCTGCAATGAGCAAAGACTTTTTCTCATCGGGAACTCTTTGATCACAAAGAAGTGAGAGCACAAACAAAGCTTTTCCACTCAATGCCAGCAAAATGACAACACTCAACAGGTTCTTAACCATCTTTAATGAGACTATTGATCTCTGGAGTGCAAAGGAAATAACAAAGAAAAATCGATGCTCAAAATCAGTGCCAAAGTTAGCTATACATGGATCAAAACTACGCAAACATGCAACTCAAGAATACACATTGTCAATGTACTATAAATTTGAGAAGAAATACAAGATTGCATAAGAAACCAAAGCATCTAAAGTTTTCTCCCTATGATAGCCAACAAAGTATGAAGTCTATCTAGAAGAAGATGATACAAAAGTTGAAATTGTGATCTCACACAACAAAGAGGAATGGTGGAAATGAACTTCTCTTGTAAAACTTTTGAAGAAACAAGTATATACTAATGAAATATAATATACATGATACCTCTTGTGTTAATATCTTTAGTTCTTCTGTTTGGATCATTAGCTCCTGGTTCACACATTCATATTTTTAAAGCAAGTTTCAGATATTACCTCTTATATATAAGTCATTAGTTCTTCATTTAGATATTTAACTTTAAAATGCAGGATATTTTATACTTTAGAGCTTTAGTTTGAATTTTTATCTTATTAACTTGTATACATGCATGGTTATCTTTTTATGCATGGAATGCTCTACTTTCACTGTATCCAAATATTTCACATCAACTCAATCAGTGAGATACCATCACAATACATTCCAAAGCGATGAACAAAGCTTGTTAAAATATAAGTATGGGACAAACTGAAAGCAGCACAAGAAAATCAAGAATTGGACAAAATCAAAGACAAAGCTCCATGGCGACACCAAATGACAAGAAACAACTACAATCTGGTCCTAAAATGTGAAGGTGACATAGAATGCCATAAAATTCTTGAAGAAAGTTTCAAAAAAGACAATGAAAAGATAGAGAAAATTCTTGTCCCAAAAACTACAAAGAAGCATGAAAATTTAAGCAGCGTAGCAGAATCTTCCATCACTAAACCACCAATAATCCAAGAACCATCTCCAAAAAAGACAAAAGGAAGAAGCAAGAGAATAGAAGGATGAAAACAAAGAAAGAAACCAAAGACAAAAGAGTTTGGTACAAAGACACCAAAGCATTAAGTCTAGACCTATGAGATCCAATTTGACATTGTATTTATATTATTATTTTGTGTAATTAACTTAAATTCAAAGAGTAATCATTTAAATTGCTCTTCAAATGGTTTAAACACCTGAACTACAAAGTGCAGTTTAATTCAATAAAAATATATTCAACCAAGCAACATGTGTTTGAAACTAATGACTCAAATAAATAACTAAATGAAAATGTAAATGAACTAATATTAGAATAAGTAAATTAAAATATGAGGGTCGAAAAGTAAACCAAAACACATTGTTAGAAAATTTTCAATTTTTCAACTAATCAAATAAATAACCGAACTATATACCAAAATAACCTAACAATATATCTAAAGGACACATGGCTATAAACTGAACAATACATTAAGTAACAATAAAAAAAAATGGTAAATTTGGTAAAACAAAATTTCAACATAAAAAATATGATTACTAGAAATATTGTTAAATTTTAATAATAAACTAAATTTATAAATAGTAGAACTAAAGAGATAAACTTCATAACTAAAGTAATACTAGAATCATCTTAAAAAATTACAAGTTTTAATCCAATTACAACAAAACAAATCCAACAATCTAGCAAATTAAACATTCAGAATCATTCATCATTCAAATTCAACAAATCCAAATATTCGAATCACACTACAATCCAAGTTTTGAATTACAGGTTCAAGCAAAAATCTTAAACTCCTTTCTTTTGGGATTGCACAGATGTGGACGGTCCTTCCAGGCCCTCCAAATCACCATTAGGGAAAAAATTAAAAGTCGGCTGAGGCTGGTTTATAGTCTTTCTCCATTTGTAGCAAGCTTCATCAACCATAGCAATGAACTTGTCATTCCAAATCTCTTGTGAATCTTCTATGTCCTCCTACTGAATCTGGGTTTCTGCACTAGTCCCTGCACTTGGTTGCAAGTCTTGCGATGCCTCATCCACAACATCCATCTTCGCCTTCTCCAATCTCTCATACATATCACTAATAACAATTTCAAAGTTACGCTTCACAATCATGAGAGCCTCATCATAAGCTTACAAAGGAAAAATATTAGTAAGTTTCTACTGAAAACTAAACATTGAAACACATATACAAGCATACTAAATACAAAATGAAAGCATAATAAAACAAAGCATAAATAGTTCATATAAAATTAACCATAAACAGTTCATATATAAATTAAACTAAAATATTAAACACCTAAATAATAATAAAAATTAAGCACAGTAAGTAATCATATTAGAAGTCAACAATATCAAATAATGAAACTAAACACCAAAACTAGCAAATAAAAAAAGTTAAACTAAATACTGAAAGACTAAATTGTTTTTTGGGTCCACAACATAGTATCTTTTACCATCTTTTGATCCCTGAGAGCGAAACCACATTTTTTTAGTACCCCACAATTTCTAAGTGAAATTTTTGGTCCCTAAAAGCAGATTTCAAGTGGGTTTCAGGTAGACTATATTGTTTTTTTGTCCATAACATATCATCTTATACCATCTTTTGGTCCCCAAAAACCATTTGGAATATGGTTTTGGGGACCGAAGATTTCATTTTGGGTTTGTGGGGTACTAAAAATGTGGTTTTGCTCTCGGGGACCAAAAAATTTAGTCATACTGAAACACGTAGAGAGTCTTTTAAAAGACAGAACTAACAAAACAAATGCATAAGCTAAAAGTTTTAAACACCTACATTCTTAGCAAGACTTTTAATCACGGAATTGGTCATAATTTCCTCTGGGATTTTGAACCTCAACTCATTATTATCTTCGGGGACATCATCAACCATCTTTTCCTTCCCATTCTGAGAAACTGAAGCTACAACTTCGTCTAAACTGAAGGAGCTCCAATTTCAGGCCGAGCTATACAACCATCATTCACTTTTCTAGCATAACTAATTAGATAGCCATCTTTCACATGATTGTTATTCATAACCTCCTCCATATTCCAACAACCGCACTTCCTCAACTTTGCATCAGTCCAATGCTGGACTAGAGGAAGAGATATTGGTTCCAACACATCACAGACAGGAAATCTATGTAAATACTCAATGAGAAGGATAATGACACAAGCACTACGGGTTTGGTATTCTTCGTAGCACTTATACCTCCTAATCATTGAAGCCATATGATTTAAGACAAAACTACACCGATCAAGATTCTTAATCTCGTCAACATTCTCAACAGCTTCAAGGTTTTCATATCCACCTTACCCCATAGGTATTGGAGCTAAAAAGTACGAAGAGCAATAAATGATTAAAAAAGTATTTTATATTCATCCCCACCTCCTTAAGTTGAGTTATCCTTGTCAAAAGAAAGTGAAGGGGTATATTTTTTTCTGTCTCCCTACCAAACCTAGCCTTATAGCTATCCCGCAATTCCATGCCAGAATTTCTTTTCTGCTCAACTTTAATTCCAAGATTTTGGGGCAAGCACAGGACATCATATACATCGTCAGCAGCAACAAAATAATTATCTACCCCAACAAGCTGAACATAGGTAGAAGGATTAAAATTACTGACTAATCATGGCACTATACTTGCGGGAAGTGCAATCTCCAATCTTAGCTTTAATAGACTGCCAAAACCAATCGCCTCAACATCATCCTTCTTATGATCAATGATATTAGAGCAGAGATCTGTGACCTTTACGTGCTGGCTTCCAGGTATAAATTTCTTAGAAATCCTGGAAAAAAAATAATACAATAAGTTAGTAGATATTCAAACTATGCACATAAATATCAAAGCTAAGAGAATAAAATATTAATTAATTACATAGTAATTAAAAACATAAAGTTTAACTAATACGCAACAAAATCATAAGATTTTTTAAAAAAACAACTTATTGTATAATAAAACTAAGCAGATGAAAATATAAATTAAATAAAAAAGTACATAAACTATTCATACTGAAACTATACACAAAAAGTTGTTAAACAATGAAACTAAAAACTTAAACTAACACATCAACAACTAAAATGTATAGTGGAACAAAACACTGAAACACCAAAAGTAAAGGATAAAATACCTGAACTACTAAACTTCTAAATAATTCTAGTAATTATGCAAAAAAATTAAAAACTGAAATATTCAAAATAATTGTCTACACACATAAAGTAAAATCATAAATACATAAACTAATATAACATACCTAGAACCATTGGGAAACTCAAATTCAGAAATTTGTTTAACTTGCCGTGTCATTTCAATGTCATCAATAGTACTCCCTACCAAACGATGAGCAGGAACATTCCTCTTCGACACAGGTTCTCCACCCATAGCATCTCCGACATCTCGCTTGTACTTTTCAGCAACCGAATATTTTTTTCGACGACCCACTTCCATTTCCAGCAACATCCTTAATGGGGCCCTTCGTTGCAGGCTTCTTCGTTGTTGGCTTCTTCGCTGTGGAATTCTTATCATCAGACTTATCTTCGCAGTAGGCTTCTTCACAGCGGGCTCCTTTGCAGCGAGCTTCTTCACATCCACCTTCTTTATTGCCGGATTCTTTCCATTCCCATCAGAAACCTTTTCATTTGCAGCCACCACTAGGGGAGGCTCATCAACAAAATCATCATCTTCAAGAAAATCCTCATCAACAAGTGTAGTTCAAACAACTTTAACCTTCTTCCTAAGCCCTTTCTTTGTACAAGTACTGTTAACTACAAAACACAAATAGAAAAAAATCTTAATACTAAATCAAAAAGACAAATTAGAAGTAGAGAAATAGAAAAATACCAAGAGCAGTTTCACTTCTCAATTCTTGAATGATAACTTGTATCGCAGCACTTATGGGATCCTTAGGAACAACAGTAGAACCTACAAAATTTAAAAATGTTAACTAATACTAAATAAACAAAAAGTAATTATATATACACAGTAACTAATATGTTAAAAACTACCATCAACAACATCATTTCTTTTAATATCTGCTGCAGTACCATCAATAGCAGAATCCTTTCCAGGCTCTAATGCAAATACAAAAACTGATGAGTTTAGTAGCATAATAAAAATTAAATACATATGAACTAATTACTCAAAAAAATTTAGTTACAATTCCTAATACTAACCACTATGTTCAATATCTATTGAAGCAGTAGGACTAATGATCACGGGGTTCTCCACAACTACATAATAAAAATAGTTGATGTATATTTTAAAGTGCAATCTCCAATCTTAATTAATGAGTTAAATAGCAGAACTAACAATTTATACACATGAAATAATAACTCAAAAAATAAGTTGAAACTCCTAATACGAACCACTTTGTTCAATATGTGTTGAAGGTGGGGGACTAATGATCACAAACTTCTCCACAACTACATCATTAAAAAAGATTCAAATAATAAATTTCATACCCGAACTAACAAAAAAAAATTATAAAGCATTAATCGAACGTGATTGTGTAATATTTGCTGATGCTAGAAGTGGAGGATTACTAACAACAGTTTCAGCAAAAACTACATAATACATACAAAAAATTTAAATACCAAAGGTAAAACATTAAACAGTAAAAGAAAAATAAAAAAAAAATACCAGAATAGATTAAATTTACCAAACTTATCTTGACCCCATTCAGATCACTTCCAGCTACAATAAAAAAGCAAAATATTTGAATACCGAAGGTAAAGAACTAAATAGTAAAATTAAACAAAAGGAGACCCCCAATCAGATCACATACATATACAATAAAAAAATTAAATATCAAATGTAAAGCACTAAACAGTGTAAGAAATACAAAAAGAGACTGGAATACATAAATTTACCAATCTTATCTTGACCCATAGTGAGATCACATCCAACTAAAATAATAAATAAAATAATTAAATATCAAAGGTAAAGCAATAAACAGTAAAAGTAAAATAAAAAGAGACCAGAATAGATTAAATTTACCAAGCTTATCTTCACCCCAGTTAGATAACATCCAGCTACAACAAAAAACAAAATAATAAATATCAAAGGTAAAGCACTAAACAGTGAAAGTAAAAAAAAAATTCAACCATTAACAGATACTTTATCTTGCTTATCCACACCAGATTTACTACCACTTTAGCGCAATATTTTAACAATATCAGCTATAAAAAAAGAAGGAAATGATCAGCAATAGATGAAACAATCAATTAAAACCCAAAAAAATATGAAATAAAATTCCATCATATTTAAATATCTGTTGTAGTAGTTTTTTGTTGATTCTTTTTCCTTTTAAGAAGAGGAGGTTTAGAACCTGAAAATTATACAATCAATTAAAATAAAATCATAAGTATTAAAATAAAAAAAATTACAAACTAACAATATACTCAACCATTTTTATCAGTCAATTTATACTGCCATCGACTGCATTTTCTCAAACTAATAACATCATCTACATTAAAAAATTAATCACATAAATACGTAAATAAAAATAGAAACACCGAAAGTAAACAAACAAATATAACTATGTACATATATATACATAAACAGAACATAAAAAGATTAATATTAAGTAACAACCAAATTAACTAAACTAATCACATAAATGGATAAACTAACAGAGACAAAACTAAAGCACAGCAGAGCCTAAACTAAATAGAAAACATGCAAATTAAACAGAGCCTAAACTAAAACACAACAGAGCCACAACAAAACTTGAACTAAACACATAACATGCAAACTAAAAACATGAGCAGACTAACTAATCATTTATACACCGTCTCATACCGCTGAAACCACAACATAAAATAAAAACTTAGCAACAATTAAAAATTCAGCAAACAGAGCAACATCAAACAAAAACATAGCAGAATAAAAAAGAACGAAGAACGCATCAAACCAATCAACAATAAAACAGAAAAATCAAAGAAAAACAACACAAAACCCTAACAATACAAAAATTAATTAAAAAATAGAAGGAAAAACCCTTCTGATTCAACAGCGGATGAGATAGGAACACCGTCATCAACATTCAAATCATCTTTAATAGCAATACTTTCTTTCGATTTCATCATATCTACAAATGAGTGAATCACAAATAAAAAAACACAATATACGGAAAAAATAACACATGCACGGCTAGACTTAAAGACATAAATAGCAGAATCAACAACAAAACACTCGAAAACTTGAAGAAAGCAAAGAGCCCCAAATCTGATCTCTATCAGAACACAAAATCCAAAAAATTGAGAAAACCTTACCTCTATCAGACTGCAAAACACACTCCCACGCAATGTAGGATTCGAAATCGCGATTTTAAACTGAAAACTAGTAGTTGAAATTGGATTTGATATAGCGGTTTTGAGAGGGTTTGGTGGTTTTCAATTTTAGAGAATTAATGACCAAAAGAAAATGAAACAAAAACTAAATATTACTAAATTATATGTCTTAGATACTATTGCAACTAAGGTCCTAGGACTATTAAAATTTTAGAGAAGCCCTTGGTCTCACCATAAGCTTGGGTAAGACGGTCTCACCCAAGTCTTTGTATTGTAATAATATCTAAAATACATGTCAGTAAATTGATTGTTTTTTTTCTATTATATATTAGAGATGTAATAAAAACTGTAATATCATCATTCGAATATTAACTTGTTTCGTGAAGGAATAATGGCCACTTGGTAGAGGAACGTATCGCATATGAATATTACTACGCTAAACAAGAATCTATATTGTCCAGATTGTTAACACTTTGAAAAACATAAATCAACACATCCAAATGAATGAAATTTCGAATGCAAAAATAGAAATTGAACCATGCACAATTTGTACAACCAACTCGAGAACAAACATGATGTCAAGAACTATATCAAGTGATCATCATAAAAATAACGATTTAATCGATCAGGTTGAAGAACAAATCTAATGTATGGAGATATATTTCACACTTATTCAATTATAAAACATTCAAAGAATGTCAATTATACTAAATCGTTGTTTCCCCATCTCTCCCATAATGAGAAAATGGAAAAAAGAATTCTTTTTTTTAAAAAAAAGGAAAAAAAGAAGAATAAATAAAGAGAAAAGTATTTTTATAACCCTACTGAATTCAAATTAGTGCCAATATAACCTTTTGATAATTGAAAGTGCAAATATAACCTTAGATAGTTGATGTAAATACAACTCATTTGGGTAGTTTAAGGCCAAGTTTGATTAAAAAGATGATTTTACCCCTCTGAAAGAATATGAACAAAAGAAGAAGAAATTACAATTATGCCCCGAAACCCTATTTTTCTTCTTCTTCTTCTTCTTCTTTTCTTCCACCTCTTTCTTCCGCAACCTTTTTCTTCTTTTCCCAGCCTTTTTCCGGCGGTCTCCGGTGGGAGGGATGGAGATTTTAGTCTGGTCAAGGCAAACAACTTCGGATCTCTCCTCGACGCTAATGAAATTTTTTGGAGTGGGCTGAGGGGGGCACTATTGGGGTCACCGGAGGGGGCTGAGGGAATGCTGCTGAAGGTTGGTGTTAGGATTCTAGCGGTGATGGTTAGCTAGTGGCACAGGAGGCTGAAGGGAGCAGCGCTGCAGCGAGGATTTTGGTGTGGGGCTGGAGAGAGCGGTGCTCCGGCTCTCGGGTCTTGGGGAGTAGCGCGGTGAGGGTTTTGCTGGGGAGGGGCTGAAGGGAGCGGCGCTTCGGCGCTGGGGTTTTGGCGAGAAGTGTGGTGAGGATTTCGGTGGGTGTGGGTGAGAAACATGGCGGTGAGGCTCAGCTAGGCGGTGGCCCTAGGTTGTGATGGCATCGAGCGGTGGTGGTGTCGGGCTAGGTGCGAGCGGTGGAAGTGTTGGGTTGTGTTGAGTGGTGGTGTAGGGCGCTAGTGGGTGAGCTGGGCGGTGGTGCTGGGTTGTGGCAACATCGAGCGGTAGTGGGGTTGGGTGTGGAGTGGTGGGCTGGTGGTGGTGGGGTGATGAAAAGGTGGTGATGGGGTGGATGGCTAGAGGGGGTGGGGGTGGTGGCCTGGTGGAGTCTGAGCGGCAGTAACCATTTTGTATGCGGTCAAAGTCGGTCAACATTGAGAATGGTGTCTTAGGGTTATATTGACATTTTCATCAACTAGTTAGGGTTATTTTTGCACTAAAAATAATGTGAGGGTCATATTGACATTTATTCAAGTAGGTAGCGTTATATTGGTTTATATCCCAAAAAATTACATAAAAAATATAGAGAGGGAGAGGTGTGTGGCAGAGAGGTTGGGAAGGGTTTGCTCTGGTTGAATTTACATCAGCGGTTCAAAAACATTAAAAGTTAAGTGATATACATGGGTTTATAGCAAATTCAATCATTTAAAAAATAAAATAATTAATAAAACTCATTTTCTATATAAGTTTATGTTTTAAAAGATTATTCATTTTCTGACATTAAATTTGAATTTTATTTATGTTAAATATTCATTCTCTCAATTCAACTGTCTCTCTTAAAATACAGAAACCTGAATTTACTCATTTAAATTTTCATATGAAGAAAATGACATTTTTTATGCATGTCCAACTGCGATCTAATTGCCCAACCCTACTTTAACACACCTAACCTGCAAGACAAACTCCCCAGGGTGGTTGGAGAAAGAAATTCCAACGCTAAAATTGGACAAAAATTGTTAAATCTAAATAATGAGAATGGAACAAATAGAATAGTACACACCTCGATATTTATAGGGTTAGATTTGTCATGGTTGATGAATGTGTTTCCACCGATAAAAGCCTCTCGTCGTGATCCCTAAATCGCGTCCGACCTGCAAAACAATTCCCCCGGTGTCCGGGGGGTAACACTCCGATGCTTAAGTTAGTATAAGCGTTGTATTGGGAGTATATTTAATGCTTTAAGATTTACCAGACCTGTGTATTTATAGGGGAGGAGAACCCGATCTTCTTTAGGATACGAGCTCCTTTTCCTTATTTGATA
>JAUOBV010024935.1:0-14515 GCA_032360425.1 Rubia occidens
TTGTGAACAAGTTTTGCTGAGTCAGGAGTACGTTGGATTAGTATTAATTTAAGTCCGGACTGGGTTCCTGACACGTAAGTGAATCTTGAATTACTGCCAACTTGAAGTAACTTTGCTCTGAGTTCAGGTCCATATTTTCACCTGAACCTGGTTAAAATCAATTCCTCGGGAGCTTATTTTTGGGCTCCCTCTGTTCTTCCAAACTCGGAACCATGGTTCCGAGTTCAGGACCATTTTCTGAGATGAACCTGGTGGTTGGGCTCTTAATATACTAATTATTTTCCCGACTCAAAATTTAAAATTTGACTCTTCACAATATCAGCTTGAAGATATTCTGGACTCATAATACTATTTCGGCTCTTCACAATGATTATATCAAATGTATTCCGAAACCGGAACTATGGTTCTGAGTTCTGGTACATTTTTTGGGATGAAACTAGTGTTTGGCCTCTTCATATACTTATTCATTTCCAGACTCAGAATTTGAAATTTATTTCTTCACAACATGAGCTCCAAAAGCAGAAGAAAACATTCGGCTATTCATAATCAAAGTGCCGAATGTTTTATGAACTCGAAAACATGGTTCCGAATTCATGTCCATTTTTCAAACTAAAATTGGTGGTTGGTCTTTCCATGTTCAAAATTATTTCTAAAATCAGAATTATACATTCGTCTCTTTACAACATGAGCACGAAGCTCTTCCGAGCTAGGAATAGTATATTCGGCTCTCCAGCATCGAGGGCCTGAATGACTTCCATACTTGGAAGAACTAGGGTATATAAAAAAAATTGTAAGTCGGGAGCCAAAAGCTATAATCCATATCCATTTGGAATAATTTTTATGCGGCAAACCCTATGAAACCATCGCGTCATCACAACAAAAAGGCCGTAGAGGCAAAAGGAAGTCGAATGAGAGTAGCTAGAGGTGCTAAAAAAGCATTGATAATGAGAAAAGGGCTATATTTGTCTCCACTCAAGCACAAGAGAGGTACAATGATTTATGCCAGGGTGGGGGAATGATTTATGCCAGGGTGGGGAATAGTTTGTGATGACTATTTTTTAGGCAAACAATATTTTTTATGAATATTTTTATGCTTGATTTTCGTGATGACTATTTTGTGGAAGTATAGTATTTGTAAGCTTAAAAATACTAGGTTAATTAGCTGAAATATATGTTTCACGATAACTTAAGGCGAGGTTCCGGTACCATAACCCTTTCTGTCTTTTATGATTACAAAACCATAACAACAAAGAGACTAAATAAACCAAATCCTAGTTTTGATTATTCCCCTTTTCTATCTTTTTGTTCTTCTGTCTCCGCTTCTTGATCTTTAATGATACCTGGGCCTCGACCCTTCGAGGCCCGCGAGCTTCGAGCTTAAGGTAACGTCTAAGGTCCAACCCGAGGCTCATAAAGGGACGCGTGATCCAATCATAATTAAGGATATTATTGTTTCCTACAAGGAAGCTATCTTGAGTTACCAATTATACTCGAATTACTATACATATCAAATAAGGAAAATGAGCTCAAATCCTAAAGGAGGTCGGGTTCTCCTCCCTTATAAATACACAGGTCTGGTAAACCTTAATTCAATCATGACACTCTTAATAAAATGCTTATACTAACTTAAGCATCAGAGTGTTTACCCCTCGGACACCGAGGGCATTGTTTTGCAGGTCGGACGCGATTCAGGGATCACAAAGAGAGGCTTCTATCAGTGAAAACTCATTCATCATAAGGTGAATGGTGTTTTAATACCCGTTACAAAATTCACAATTAATGAGGTTTTAGGTTACGAATACACAAACCAATTCACTTGTGTCCCCGAGGATGTTCATGGTTTGTTAAAATTTTCCACCAACAAAGGTTGCCCACTGTGACTGAGTACATCCCTCTTTTCCCCATAACCATAGGTAGAAAATATTTTCATGGGGGGGGGGGGAGAACACCGAGACAGGCTGAGATATATGACGTGGGGGATCTAACAGTTGACCAAAGGTTGGTATTCAAGTGGATATGTTTGATTATTCTTCCCTCGGGTGGTTATTCTTGCGAGCCCACTATAGGTAATTTTGATGATATTTTACTACGTAATTGAGGGAATTAAGATTAACTCGGTTTACACAATTATTTATTATATGCTAAAGACAACCGTAGGAAAAAAAATCTCTTGTATTGAGGATTGATCACGGCGATGATCAAGAAAATGGGAGTTATACCTATAGATAACCCATTGCGAGTAGAGTATTATGGTAGGGGGTGGTTTGAGCACAAAAATTTGAGATTAGGCTTCAAAAATGCATGCAAATCATCAACAAGAAGAGCAAGGTACACATTAATATCATTGCCCAACTGCTTTGGTCCTGAAATCATCATGGATAACAGAACATATATTTTTTCATCATCAACAACGATGGAAGATTGTAAATCACTAACATAACATGCCAAGAACTATGTGTGCTACTCATATTTCCAAAAGGATTCATCCCACCAGTAGATAAGCCTAACCTTGAGTGTCGGGGGTTCCAAACTCCGGGTAGATGTCATCAAGCTTCTTCCACAGCTTACTATCTGACATATGCCAAATAACATCATCTTCCGGTCGAACACGTTCACAATGCCAATGCAACAATGATCTGCACCAAAAAACATGCGTTAACATTGCATTTGACACTTTTCTTATTATGTTTTGGTTGGTTGATTACTAGGTTTAGTGGGGTTTACATTACAAGGGGTTTGGATATTCATTGTTGATTTTCTTATCTAAATCCTTAGTTTTGTATATTTATTAGATCTAATTAAAACTTAGTAGTAGATTGAATTAAGCCCGTAGAATGAGTCAAAGATCAATAAAAGAGAAATTGGCAGGGCCGTGAAAAACTACACGGATCGTGGCAGCCAACACGGTGGTGAAAAGTCCCTTTTGTACGGGCTAAAAGGATTAGCACGGCATGTGCCAGCTGGTGTGCTCTTGTGACTAAGTATTGGCACGGGCTTTACCTTTCTACACGGCCCGTGCCAAACTAAGTTTAAATTTTCAAAGACCGGCCGCAAAGTTTTGCACAAATGCGCCATCAGATTAAAGAAATCGACTCCCAGTCGGTGGCCTGCAATGTTTCACACAGCCCACACCATTTGGAAATGGAAATCAAGCTTCTAACCAGTTGACCACAAGAATCTACATGGCCCATGCCATTCAATTCATTAGGAAGCACCTTCGGTCGGAGACTTGTGAAGGACGACGTGACCGTGCAGTCAGAACGGCCTAGACCAGCGCACTGCCGGTGACCCGTGCCCTTTTACACGGGTCGTACCAGGCTGGACAGAAGAGGTTGTGTGCTATAGCACGATCCATGCCTTACGGTTGCTAGGGTTTAATGCCCTCTTTTTAGTCATTTTTAAAGCCCAATTCTATCTACTATAAATAGGAGCCTACATCTACTAAGGTTTAAGTTTAGGATAGTTTTATTTTTCAATTCTCCTAGTTTTTCCTAAGAGTAGGTAGAGAGAGAAAAGGACTAACCCTTCTCTCTTAGTTTTATTCTTCTATGTTTGCCTAAGGGCATTGAATCCAATGAAATACTTGGGTTCCATACTTTTGGAGTAGTGATTTAACTTGAGGATTTATATTTATATTCATAACTTGGTTGTTATTTTGTGGGATATTAAGATCTTCATATCCTTTTATGCTTATGAACATTATGTTGACTTGTTCGTTAAATTCTTGTTAATTGTACTATTGTACACTATGTTTCCATACACCTTAGTTTAGTTTTATGTTGGCGTATTTATTGATATCCCTTGGGGAGTGAAACCTAGATGTAATAGAGAGAGAGATAGTCTGGGACCGTATGGGTTTATGCATGTGGGTTTCTAAGTCAACATTCTGATGATCGTAAACTAGTTAGCTGGAGTAGAGCCCAGGAGGTTACGGATAGAGATAGTTTAGTATCAAATTAGAGTTAGCGTAATTTGACCCATGTCGTTGCAACCTTAGAGTCAACGATAAGGTGCATATCCCTTTGCCTCTATAGGTCTAGGGAGAAGTATTCCTAGTGGAGTGCCTGAGATGTAATCTCATGGGGGATAATCATATTTGCACAGAATGCAGGGCTGTTGTTACACTCACCTAATTACGGAGGTGAAATCATTAGAAGAATTGAAATGCACCCTTATGTGACAAATAGAGGGAAGTGTTGACTACTGACCACACTATATATGTGGCATAAACATCAGGGTAGGTTTATACATCATGTATTTGATTGAATCTAGGATCAAAATATACTTCTGGTCAAGTAACGCAAATATCCCCAAGTGCTAGTTTTATATAGTTTACTCTCTCTTGTCTTTGCATGATTGTAGTTGTTAGATATAACCCCCCCAAAACCCTGTTTTGTGACTGACACATGCTAGGATTGACGACCCGATTGCGGCTGTATTTAGTTAACCTTTAAGGTTCTAGCATCTCTGTGAATGAACCCCGGACTTTCCGATATCTATCATTTTGGTAGCTTATTAGTAAGAACGGAAGAAATGTATAAATTCTATCTTTGGTCCCTAACGCTTAGTAGGTTAATAGATCTCCCATAAAAAGGTTGTATATTAGCAACCCCATTGAGTGCAGATCAATTTTGGCACTGTTGCCGGGGATGCTAGTTAATGACTTAACTGTTAATTTACATAGCTTGTTGTTAAAGTCGTTAGTGTGCTTGTTCGTTTGATTATTTTTTTCTCGAAATAGGTATTGCTCAAATTCTTAGTGTGAACTGAAAATCCTTGCATTACAATCTTGAATTTTGTATATCTTTCCTCATTTCCATTTTATCGAAAAAAGGAAAAAATGTTGGAAGAAAATGCTCAACGAGCAATACTTTGTAGGGTATGTCACTATGATCATCCTACAGAGTCTTGCACTTGGTTGAGCAAGTATGGAAAGAAATAGAAATTGGTGTTTCACGAAGCCAATGGGAGCAAGAATGGTACCCATACCATGAATCCCCAAAATTGGTTTTTGAGTTGTACCTTCAATTCGAGTAACCAATATTCGGATTTAGTTCCCAAGTCTTCCTGTGATGAAATACTTGGATCATTGGCTAATTTTGGTAGAACCAGTGGGTTCATTAAATCCCAAGTATTTAGCTTCATTAAAGATTTGGGATATCAATTTTCTTCAAGTATTGAGAGAGTTGGAGCTAAGTAAGTGAATTGAAAGGGAAAGTGAGCCAACTAGTAGGAAGAAGGAATATACTGGATGAAGAGGCTCCACCACTCCTTCCTATGGATGACCCGAGAAGTAGGCAAGGATATGAGCACCACCAGAAGCCTTTTGAGCTCCGCGAATAATGTGAGGTTAGCCCTTCTGCTTTTGCTGTTATTGATACTATGCCTAAATGTGATTTTATTTTTTGAAAGATCTATGTTCTCCGGGATATAAATCTAGGCATACATTGGAAGATCAAACCATTGGTTATCCCTCTTCTTTTGTGAAAAATGATTCCCCTACTAAATTTAGTGAACCCATTCTCTAAATAGGTTATTAAAACTGGGGAAAATTCATGACACCATAGTGATAGTCCAATTGGAAAAGTCATGGAGGATATGATTGTCCGTGTGAACCGACTAATTTTTATGTCTTATATATGGAAAATGAAAAGCATACCTCCTCTGTATTGTTAGGGAGGCTATTATTGAAAATCAACATGCATACTAGAAAATTAAGCTTAGAGTAGGGCAAACACATAGTGGAGTTTAACATGTATTAGAGCATAAATTCCCTCGTTGATGAATCTTTACCCCTTGTGATTGATGTCCTCGATGGTATTGTACAAGAGACTCTTGGGTTTGTCGGAAATGTAGCTTAAGAGAATGATCCAATTAAGGTGTATGCTTTAACTCTCTAAATGCTAGCTTGGTGGAGAGTGTGTGAGAGGTTGATTCCTGAATTGAGACCCAAATAGAGGCCCTACCCTAGAACCTAGATGAACTAGTGAGGCTCGAGACCAAACCTTCAATGGAGTAACCACTCGTAGTCGAGCTTAAGCCTCTACCCAAAAAATTGAAGTCTTCTTTCTTAGGCGGAAGAGGGGACACTTCCGGTCATTATTTTGAGTAGGCTCACAAGTGACCATGAGGGTAGATTGATTGAGGTGCTTAGGAAATTTAAGAGAGCCATAGGTTTGACCTTGGCTGATATCAAGGGTATAAGTCATTC
Source organism: Rubia occidens (assembly GCA_032360425.1). Taxonomy (NCBI): domain Eukaryota; kingdom Viridiplantae; phylum Streptophyta; class Magnoliopsida; order Gentianales; family Rubiaceae; genus Rubia; species Rubia occidens. The sequence goes on from JAUOBV010024935.1 coordinate 6,212, forward strand.
AACCAATATGCATCATATATTATTATGGGAGGTAGTTAAATTACGCCAACCTTAAAGGTGGTTAAACCTGCCAATGACGGAGGTAGTTAAAGTTGAAGTCTTTAAGCTATTTAAGGCGGGGTGATATACCATCTAGAACTTGTGCTCAAGAGTTGTATTGATACCAACCTCGTGTTGATCTCCGAGAAGTGCCACTTTATGGTAGAGAAGGGCATTGTTCTAAACCATGAAGTGACAGGCCAAGATCTAGAGGTGGATAAGGCCAAGGTGGATAACATCATATCTTTACCTTACCTCACTAGTGTTAGGGATATTAGGTCATTCTCGGATCATGGCTAGTTTTACCAGAGTTTCATTAATGATTTCTCTAAAATTTCCTCTCTCTTATGAAAATTGTTGCAAAAGGATATTAAGTTCACTGTTAATGATGAGGGTAGGAAAGCCTTTGCCACGTTGAATGAAATACTTTAGACCACACCTATTATCCAGCCTCCAAATTTTTCCATCCCCTTCGAGATAATGTGTCATGTCAGTGACTATGCTATAGGGGTGGTATTAGGCCAAATTGATATGAAAATAGCTACATATAATATACTATGTGTCTGTTACTCTTAATGACATACAACACAATTACTCCACCACAAAACAGAGTTATTTTCTGTAGTATTTTCCCTTGATAAATTTAGAAAATATTTTCTAGGTACTAAGGTCGTAGTTTACACGGATTATACAACACTTCCCACTTGATGACTAAGAAGGAAGCGAAATCTAGGCTCATTAGGTGGATTCTTTTTTTCCCAGTGAGTTTGACCTTGAAGTGAGAGATAACAAGGGTAGTGAAAATGTTATGGTCAACCATTTAAGTTGATTGGAACCCCTTGAGTGTCTAGACCCCACCAAGGGTAAGCCGAAGCTGGAACCCACTGGGGAAGAATTTCCCGACGAATAATTATTCTGGGTGACGATTAGCCAACCTTGGTAGGCTGATATAGTGAACCACCTTGCCACAAGAGAGTTCCCTTCCTCCTATGATCAAGAATAAAAGGATAGGTTGGAAAACGAGGTTAAATAGTATTTTTGGGATAATCCTTACTTGTAGAAGCATTGCCCCAACCAAGAAATTGGAAGATGTATTGCTGAAGATAAAATAGAACCTATCTTTAAACTTTGTCATTCCTTGGACATTGGTGGGCATTTTGGGTATAAGAGGACTACTAGGAAAGTGGCGGAATGTGGCCTTTATTGGCCCACCACGTTGAAACATACCTGAGATTTCATCTTATCATGTGATCGGTACCAAAAGATGGGCAACATCTCAGTTAAAAACAAGATGTCCCAAATTCTTTTAATGCTAACTGAGGTTTTTGATATGTGGGGGATGGATTTCATATGTCTTTTTCCCGAGTCCAATGGTAACTACTATATTCTAGTGGTGGTGGACTACATGTCCAAATGGTTCAAAGCCAAGGCTACAAAGAATAATGATGCGGCAACTGTAATGAGTTTCCTCAAATCTAATATCTTCTCACGCTTCGGTGTCCCCAAACCATAATTAGTGATAGGGGAACCCATTTTTGCAACAAAGCTATAAAAACCTTGCTTAGGAAATACGGAGCGACCCACAGGACATCCACCGAGTACCACCTGCAAATAAATGGCCAAGCAGAGATATACAATTGGTAGATCACAACCATCCTTGAAAAGAAGATAAACCCATCTAGAAAGGATTCGAGTGCCTGGTTGGATGATGTGTTTTTTGCCTACCCCACCTCATATAAAATCCCAATCAGCACGTCACAATTCTGGATCATCTTTGGCAAAGGATGCCACCTCCCGGTCGAACTAGACTTCATAACACATTGGGCTATAAAATGTGTGAATATGAACTTGATTGAAGCCAGGAAAAATGGGAAGTTGCAATTACAAGAGCTCGGAGAACTTATACGCAACTCCTTTGACACCGTGTTGATTTATGAGGAAAGGACGAAAGCAAGGCATGATGAGAAATTAGTGAAGAAGGAATTTGTGGTAGGAAAAAAGTCCTTGTCTTCCAATCTCAGCTACGTCTCTTTTCAGGTAAATTGTGGTCAAGGTGGGCAGGTCTGTACATGGTGACCAAAGTATATGATCAAGAAGCAGTAGAAATGAAAGATGAAAAAAATGGCATAAAGTGGTTAGTGAATGGGCAAAGGATAAAACCTTGTTTTAAGTGAGGAAATTTAGGAGTGGTCAAGGAGGGAAATCCCTTCATTTGTGAGCAAGTCCATGCAGGAACTATTTAATAAATGGTGAGGATGACGATAAAGAAATCGTGCTTTTACTTCATTTTGACTTAGTAGATTTTTTATAAAAAAATCTTCGAGTTTTGGGAAGTGTTTGATGGTTGGTAGTGTTTTTAGGGATTATTAGTCATTCAATTTTTGGCTAGAACATTACTACTCTCGGTTCTCATATTTTTGGCTATGGGGATTTTTGCGACAAAGTTTGAAGGAGCAAGGCTAAGCACGAATCGTGTCACCCTCCTGCTAATACATTCTGGCACAAGGCAATTTGTAAAGCACACCCTATGCTAAGGGAACTCAGCATGAGGCATATGAACAGAACGATCCATGCCACACGAATGACCCCTCTTCGATTTTTCCAACCTTTCTTCTCACCTTGGTCACATGCATTAGGGGGAATGCATGAATAAGTGTGGGGGAGAGGTTGGAACATCTTCATGGTGGCATCTCCTTTGTTTTTCCTGCTTATCTTTTATTCTTTGATTTTGAATGTTTTTATGACTATTTTCCTTTTCCTTTGTGTTTCTCTCACTTTGTTTTTCAAAACTCTTGGTTGTTTGTTTTGTTTTTGGTGTGAGCACACCATTTGTAGTTTGTTTGGGGATGTTTTGGAACACTTTGGTCGTGTCAGTTTTCTTTTCTTATAATCATGTAATATGAAGCCCACCCTTGAGGAATTTGGTGCTACAAAAAATTTGTAAAAGAAAAAAATAACCGACTAAGTTGAAAACCCGTAAGGGTGGCTTTGGAAACATTAGGATTGGCCTGGATAGGTTGAAAAACCTATGCAAAAGTGAGAGACCATGGTGTAGAAAAAAGTGAGGAGTGAGTTCAATGTGTGCAAAGCTAGGATGAAACCCGAAAGGGCTCGTAGGAAAAATGAGAGAAATTTATAGAAACTGAAATTTATGTTAAACATCTCGTGGATTGTCTTTTGCGGGTTCTTCGGTGGAGTAAGTTGGTTTCACACTTATCATGTATACCTTTGATTTTTCTTGGTATGATCAGTTGGATAGGTTACTTTAGCTTCTTTGGGGAGTGAGGTTCTTGAGTGTTTCACATTTAGGGTAGCTTAGGAATAAGGTTGAATGTATTGGCTAACTCTCTCTGTATGTTGTTTTCCACTTAGATTTTCACTCATTTTTGTTTACTCGGGGATGAGTAAAGGTTTAAGTGTGGGGGATTGATCTTCACTAAAAAACACGCGTTAACTAATTCATTTGACACGTTTCTTATAATTTTTTGTTTGATTGATTTCTATGTTTAGTTAGGTTTATATTACAAGGGGTTTAGATAGCCATTGTTGGTTTTCTTGTCTAAATCCTTAGTTTTGTAGATTTATTAGACCTAATGAATGTTATGTCCTTACAATCATATCCAGATCTTGTTTTGTGAGCTCATTTGTTAGATTGCTCATAATCACTTCAACATAGTTTGTAGAAGGACATCCACAAGGGTTTTAGTAGATAGAAGAATGCTATTAGGAAAAATGGTAGTAGACAGAAGGATATAAGTTAAAACATGGTAGTAGATAGAATCAAGGCCAAATGAGGAGTCCAAGATCAATAAAAGAGGAACCAGAATGGCCGTTTAAAAATACATGGGCCATGTCGGCAAACATGATGTTGCCAAGTCCCTTTGGCATGGGACACAACGATCAGTACGACTCGTGCTAGCCGGTGTGCTCGTGAAGTTAAGTATGGGTACAGGTCGTACCTTTCTACATGGCCCATGCCAAACTAAGTTCAAATGTTTGAAGACTAGCTGCAAAAAAAATTACACCTATGCCATCAGTTTCTAAGAAGTCGACTCCTAGCCAGTGGCCTACAACGTTACACATGGCCCACGTTGTTCATAAAAGGAAATCAAGCTTCCAGCTGGTATCCCACTAGGATCTACACTGCCCGTGATGTTGAACTCATCAAGAAGCCCATTCTGATCGATTACCCATGACGGACAATGCAATAGTGCGCTAAGAAAGGCCTAAACCAGTGCCCAGTTGGTAGCCCCTTCCCTTTTACACGGGTTGTGCTAGGGTGGGCAGCAAGGGTTGTGTGCTAGCACGACCCGTGCCTAGAATCTTATGGGGTATAATGCCCTATTTTTGGGCCTTTTTTCAAGGCCCAATTCCATCTACTATAAATAGGAGCCTATGTATACTAGTGTTTAATTCTTCTAGTTTTTCCCAAGGGCATTAAGTCCAATTAAATACTTGAGGTTCAAAGCTTTGGGAGTAGTGATTTAGCTTGGGGATTTGTATTTGTATTCATAACTTATTAGTTCTTTTGTGAGATTCCTATATCCTTCTAGCTTTTTATGTTTATGAACATGATGTTAACTTTTTCCTTAAATTCTTGTTAATTGCTTGATTGTTACATTATGTTGTCTTACACATTAGTGTACTTTCATGTTGACCCATTTATTGATATCCCCTGGGGAGTGAAACCTAAATGTAATAGGGTGAGCAATATTCCGGGACTGTATGGGTGTATGCATGTGGGTCGCCGAGTCAACATTTTGATAACCGTATACTAGTTAGTTGGACTGGAGCCTGAAAGTTTATGGATAAAGATAGCCTAGTAGAAGACTAGGTTAGCATAATTCGACCGATGTCGTTGAAACATTAAAGTCAACGATAAGGTTCCTATCTTTTTGCTTCTGTAGGTCTAGGGAGAAGTATTTGTAGTGGAGTGCCCAGGATGTAATCTCATGGGGATAATTATATCTGCATAGTAGGGAAGGCCATTGTTGCAATTCCTTAATTACAGAGGCGGTGTCGGTAGAATAATACAAGTGCACCCTTATGTGGCATGGTAATAATCATGGTAGGTTTATACGCCTTGTATTTGATTGAAGCTCGGATTGAAACATGTCTTCGATCATGTAACGCAACCCCAAGTGCTATTTTTATATAGTTTACTCTCTCTTATCTTTGCATGATTATAGTTGTAAGATAAAAACCCTCCAAAACCCTGTTTCCTTGTACTAGCTATTCCTGACAAGTGATTGAATTGACGACCTAATTACAATTGTGTTTAGTTAACCTTTAGGTCCTATCATCTCTATGGACAACCCCGAACTTGCCACTATGTACCTTTTTGGTAGCTTAGTAGTAAGAACGGGAGCAATATATAAATTTTATGTTTGGTCCCTAGCACTTCACAAGTCCATATATCTCTCTTAAAAAGGTTGTTTATTAGCGACCCACACAGTGAAAATAAAAAAAAACTTGGTGGCTTCCTTGCAAGAAATTAAATTTTCAACCTTAGAATGATAGGCATGTACCATAAAACTTTAGCCGGTGTCTTTTTCTTTAGAGTCCACACTGCTTCAGAACCAACCACGATTCCACCATGCTTTAACTTGTAATGAGACTCACCACCAACCTGAAAACTATCTCAGTCCTCCTCCTCCGTCTCCCTATACAGCACACAATTGTTATGACAAGCATGAATTCTTTCCAATTCTATTCCCATTGGACAGAGAATTATTTTAGCGGCATACGATTGGTTGGGTAAAATATTACCTTCTGGAAGCAATTCACGAAATAATTTAAGAGTTTCTACCATCCCTTTTTTGTCCAACTGTATTTCTCTTTCAAATTCATCAACTGGAAAGGGGTGCTCAACACCAAATGTCTCGAACCATTATACAAAGGTGTCTTCTTATCGTTATACAAAGCCTTTAGAACCTCGGGTTTACCATGAAATTCTATGGCAACATCTTCCACCGTCTTCTCCAATCTTTCATTAATAAAAGTGCCATCGGATTCTTTAAGGATTATCTCTTCCTCCATACCCATTTCAACATCCCTTTGCCACACCCAAGATGTGTAACTAGTTTGAAACCATCGCATTATAAGATGTTCACGTAAATTCTTCCTAACCAAGAATACATTAGTTGTACAATATTTATTGGCAGAATACTCGTACCACGCCATTCTTGGAAATGTGTTCAAAAGAAACCACAATAAAGGATTTTATCAATGTGATGTAATCGGGTGATTTTCTCAAGTCCCTACCAATCAATTAAATTCTATGCACAATCAATACTTATATTAGAGCGGCTTAACAACCTCATTAAGAAAGTACAACAACGAACATTAATATTTGCATTCATCATCTAAACTCTTATCATAATTAAATTATTGTACTAACAAGTATTTCAAAAATTATCAAAACATTTCAAACCAAAATCAATCACTATCCTTAAATTACTTTTAATTGAATTATTCATACCTTTTCCAATGCCAAAGTTATACATGGTTAGTTCTTCATGATGCCTAATCCAAAAATTCATTTTTCAAATTTACAAACAAAATAGAAAAAAAAATGGCTTCATTAACGTTATCTAGATGAGATTCCAAACTCGGAGCCTCATAAGTTAACCCTAACTCCCAATCCCGTAGACTTACGAGTATGGAACGCAGGATAGAATTACATTCCAGTTCAAAAACATAATGTGGTCCAGTGCGTGACAAGTTTTGAATTCGTAACATGTGTCAGATCATATTTCTGAATTCAAAATTAATGACAATCGAATACAGTTAGACATAACCGCCTTCTTTGAAACTAGATTAATGGTAGTTCTTCGAAGAACCGCCTTCTACTGTAAGGTTTAGAAGGTTGTTCTTGGTTAACCGACTTTTATGTTGATTACACCACCTTCCCAAAATTAGGCACCCGATTTATTCATGTTTCAAATTTGGAACCTCTCCAGGAAGACGGTTCCTCAAAAAAGCAATGGAACCACCTTTGATCATTTACTTTAATCAAATCCTCTATACTAGTGGTTGCTTCATAACTGACAGTAGATTGATTCAACATTGTACCTTCTCCATTAATTGAAACTTTTGTTACTATATTTTCATCATTATCAACTTAAGGTTTTGGTCTTTCATCATCAACTTAAGATGATGTTTCCATTATGTCTTAAAACCTCGTTCTTAAATATTTTGAATTTCTCCAAAGTTTGTGATTTTTCCTAAATTATATATATATGACAAAATTAAGAAAAATAATCCATAAAGTTAATGAAACAAAAATCTCCACAAATAGTTTGAATTGTAAAGGACCACAAATATAGGTATTTATTAATTCAAAAAGGGGTTCACTTCGTTTAGTTCCCAAATTCCTAGTCTTAGTCATTTTTACCTTTAAGCAATCAATATAAGTTTGGAAATCAGTGAAATCTAATTCTTGAATAATTTCTTCTTGATTAGTAACTTACGTCTTTCTTTTGAAATGTGACCCAAACATTTATGCCATAAAAATGATGAGACATTTTGATCATGTTTACTTTTTAGACCAGCATCTTTATTTCATGTAAAAATTTATTTATTAATTGATGCACTTTATAACTCACGTTGTTAATGAACCTTACAATTCTATTAACCTGCCTCCTATCTACGTCGTTAAACTCGAGAGGAGGACAGTTAGGGATTAAAGATAGAATTCGTGATGTTGCTCTCATTCCTACCACTATACTACTAAGAATGGTAGATAGTGGCAAGTACCGGGGTCGTCCACAGAGATGTTAGGAATCAAATAATTAACTAAACACAACCATGATTGGGTCATCAATCCGACCACGTCTTAGGAAAAATCAATGTTGGTAAAACATTCATTTGGGGGATTTGTACTAGCTACTAACATGCAAATTCATAAGAGAATAAAATATATAAACTAGCACTTGGGAAATATTTGCATAACATGATTAATGTTATTTCGATCATTGATTTCATCCATATAACACTAAGCCTATTCTAGTGTTTGTATCATATAGTGCGAACGGTGGTAAAAAAATCCCCCTATCTGTCACATAAGGGTGTGTGTATGAAATCTTCCATCGGCCTCGCCTCCGCAACTAGAAAAGTGCAACAATGGGAATGGCTCATTGTGTAGGTCTAATTCTCCCCCGTACGATTAAGTCCCAGGCGGAACAAAACTGATGAGACGTCAAATGCATGTATTTTTTGAAGCATTTAACATCTCTTTTGTTATCTTTTTGTTGGAAGATTGCT
>JAUOBV010025038.1:0-14513 GCA_032360425.1 Rubia occidens
AAGAGTTACCGGCACCGGGCCCCCATGTGCGGGCCTATGGGCTGTGGCTTGGGTCCCTTGTGCGCACCGAGTAGTGATCGCCAACGGGTCCTAAAGTTGGGTTACCGTGAATTTACCTCCTCCACCAAGGCCTGTGGTGTCAGGCAGGTGGGGGCACTGCGGGCGAGCGTTATCGCCTTTTGGTCCAACGTAGTAAAAATAAGTAGAATGTTCTACTCCGTTTGACCCATTTAACTTTTTGTCAAAGGTGATCAATGTATCTCGACATAAAATTTATAAATTTTAATATCTGAAAACCTTGATGAACACGTACTGCTACGTATCTAAAAGTCTGGTATGCTAGTCTTGGTCACACCTCTTCTAAACTTATAGGATCTTTAGTTTCCAATAAAAGAATTTCACGTATTTCAAAATTTCATGACGATTGTATTTGTTGCAAATTGGTCAAGGTTCATAGATTGTCCTTTGAAACAGTTCAACATTCTATTCTACTCTATCCTGTGTATTTGATTCATAGTGATATTTGACAATCACTTGTTTTATCAAATCAGTGTTTTCTTTATTATGCTATTTTTGTTGATGAATTTTTTCGTTTTACATGGATTTATCCTTTGCGTTGAAAAGCATAATTTTACTCACAATTTTTGAACTCTTAAAACATGGCTGAAAATCTTTTTAATTGTAAAATTTAAAAAAATCAAAGTGATGGTGGACGGGAATTTGATAATTCTACTCTTACTCAACATTTTAAAAATCAGGAATAATTTTTCAGAAATTTTGTCCAGGCACCCGGCTCAAAATGGGGTTGCTAAGCATAAACATAGGCATATTATTGAAAGGGATTGTACCATGCTAATTTAATCTGACTTGCCTACTCAGTTCTGGATTGATGTTACTTTTCAAGCAGTGTTTACCATAAATTGCTTACCGAGCTCAGTTTTAGGGGGTGGTTCACCTTTTGAGAAGTTATTTCATCGTTCACCATTTTATGATTTTTTGAAGGTTTTTGGTTGTGCATGTTTTCCACTTTTGATGGATCCTAAACCAAATAAATTATATCCTAAATCGAAACATTGTGCCTTTATTGGATATGCCTCTAACAACAAGGGATATAGGTGTCTTAATCCAATTATATGTCGTGTTTACATTAGTTGTCATGTTATTGTTCACGAGATATAGTTTCCCCATCATTGTCTTCTCTCTACCAAATCGACTTTACCATTTTCCTCTCCTCTTACTTTAAATCTGAGTTGGTCTCCTATAGTGGTCTCGTCGAGTTCAGAGTTATCCCTGGGTGTCATCTTGTATGCAGCGTCTACATCAGTCTCTGTTGTGGCTCTACTACTGCCGCCACCCTTCTCTCTATCTCCACTAAGCTCGTCGGTAGTTTAGCCCTTCACACCGACTGAGAATAACATGACTTCTCATGTCGCTGTCGAGCTCAGTCCTCCATCTATCTCTCTAGTGTCTTTTTCGCCAGATCATGTATATCCGAGTCCAGTGTTTGTCTCATTTCTCCATCTATCCTCTCTCCTGAGCCAGTTCCTAGTCATGTGTCATCTATTTCTGTTGGTTCAACTTTCCCGTCTCATTTACCACCTGTTCTGAATGCTCATCTTATGGTATTGTTTATATGGATGATATTGTTCTCATAGGTAGTAGTTTTACTCTAGTTCATAAACTCATTTCTATTCTCTCGGCTCAGTTTGATATGAAAGATCTGAGGGATCTTCATTATTTTCTAGTTATTCAGGTGTCGCATACTCTTTCTGGTCTGTTTTTGTCCCAGCATAAATATGTGTCTGATTTACTAAAGAAATTTTATCTTCATACAGTTAAATATGTATGCACATCATGTGTTTCTAGACTTACGTTGTCTACTGTTGATGGGGATCTTCTTGCCGATCCCACAGATTATCTTAGTATGGTTGGTTCTTTGCAATATTTGACTATGACTCATCTAGATATTGCTTACTGTTAATATGGTGTCTCAGTTTATGAATGGTCTTGTATTACTCACCATCATGTTGTGAAGATAATTTTCAAGTATTTGCAGGGCACTTTGGAGTTTGGTTTTTTCCTCCAATCGGCAAGCTCTCCTGCGTTAGTGGTACCTTATTTTGATGCAGATTGGGCTGGTTGTCCTGAAAGTCATCGTTCTACCCCTGGCTATGCCATTTTTCTTGGAAAGAATTTTATTTCTTGGCGCTTTAAGAAGCAACCTACCATGTCAAAATCCTCAATTAAATTTGAATATAGAATTGTTGCTTACACTGTGGCTGAAACGATTTGGCTTCATCAGCTTCTCGCTGATTTGGTGTATTTTCTTCGTGATCTCGTTACTCTTTATTGTGATAATGTTTCTACAACATATCTTGTTGCCAATTCGATTCATCATGATCGTAGCAAGCATATTGATGTAGACTACTACATTGTTCGTGAAATGGTTGCAAATGGACATTTTTGAATTAGACATGTTCCTATATAGTTACAGGTTGCTGATATTTTTACTAAAAGTATTTCTAGTCATGAGTTGTTTTGTAGCTTGCATAGATAATAAATATTTTTTTGAAGGCGACATACATGTCCTAGGGGTGCAAGATAGCCAGGGGGAGCATGAATACCTCTTCCTGAAGATCACCATATAGAAAGGCATTATGCACATCCATTTGATGAAGTTCCCAACCACGAATGACTGCAACGGATAAAAGCAAGTGAACCGAACTCATCTTTGAGACCGGAGAAAATGTCTCAATAGAGTCAATTCCTTCAATATGAAAATTTCCAAGAACCACCAGACGAGCTTTGTGACGTCAATGGAACGATCAGATTTGAACTTGGTACAACAAACCCATTTTCATCCAATTGCAGTCATATCCAGAGGGAAAGAGGCCATCGTCCAAGTCTTTTTACACTCAACAACATTAATTTCATCAGTCATAGCATCATGACAATGAGCATGCTTTGATGCCTTAGAGTAGGTGGTGAGATCTGTACTATAAGTTATTGCACCCAAAATCTATAATGCATACTAGAAAATTTATTGTAGTTTACATAATCAATTAAATGATAGAGAACACCTGAGAATAGTGAATACGCAAGTGTGATCGTAGCAGTGAAGAGGGGGAGATAGGGAGGGGGGTTTAACAACACTAAACATAATCTTCCAGATAAGTAGGAAATCAGCAATCACGGGCAATTTGTCGGGGATGAGGCAGCTCTGCCGCAGGAGGCGGCACTGGATAATTAATCGGCGATGAGGCTGGTGGTGGAGTAAACAGTGCAGGTGGTCAAATGGTCGTGTCATGCGGCGGAGATGTCGTATCATGCGGTAGCACATTCATTTCATACAGCGGGGCAGCTGCTTCATGCGGTGGAGTAGTCGACAGTTCTGGTGTCAGCACTAGACAAAAATCAGTGGCCGCGTTAGGTAGCAAGGAATCTGGTGGGAATGTGTCATTCAACATTGGGGTGGCATCCGACGTCGAGGTGGTGTTAGGAATTGTCGGAGGTGATATTGACGGTGAGGTGGTGGCCCCGTTGGTAGTCAGTAATGGAGCCAATGATGGAGAGTCACATGTCACAACATATGGAAATTGGTCTTCATAAAACTTAGCATCTTAACTATTGAAGGAGGTGTGGGATTCCAAATCATAAAGGTGATGTCCTTTCTTTCTAGCAAGATAGCCAAAAAAAGACATTGTCAACTTCTTGGAGAAAACTTGTCACAAAATATGGGATACATGAGACGAAACACAAGCATCCAAATACTCGCAGAAGCTTGTAGTTTGGATTGCATCCATAGGGTTAATCAAATGGTGTGCGTCCATTGAGTTGCTTTGTCGGTGTCCAGTTAATCAAATATGCAGCAGTGAGAACACATTCTTCCCAAAAATCATTCGGCATATTAGCTTGAAAGCACAAAGCCCGAGCCACATTTAACAAATGGAGATGCTTGCACTCTACACGACCATTCTGCTATGGTGTATCAACCATATATGTCTCAAAATAATCCCATATTCAGCAAAGTATGATTTCAAAGGAAGAAATTTTGTACCATTATCACCAGGACACGACAAATTGAGCACCCAAATTGATTCTTGATCAAAGCACAAAATTCTATAAATCTAGAAGCTATATATAAATTGGCCACTAATAAATAAACCCAAATTCCTCGGGAATAATCATCAACTATTGTTATAAAATAAAATGCACCACTAGAAGACTGTGTTCGATAAGAACCCCACACACCACAATGTATTAATTCAAATAATGAACTAGCATTCGAAGAACTCAAAGAGAAACTATATCTAGTATGTTTTGCTCTATGACACACAAAGCAAGGATAACAAATATTATTTGTGCTAAAACCAAAAGTAGAAGCAGAAGATAACATCGTAGAGGAAGGATGCTCAAGATGCTGATGCCATAAATCAAATGAAGGTGCAAAAATTGAAGCAACTGTCAGAAGGAACTGCGGGATGTGATAATGAATGTGCGTATCCAATAGACAAAGCTAATAACCCTCTCCCCCTCCCTGATGTACAACCATGCCAATCACAGTCCTCGTACTGATTTTCTGTAAAAAATACAATAATTTTCAGTAAACAAGGGTAGACATAAGTTAGATAACAATCTAGAGAATGATAATAAAGGGAATTGCAAAGTAGGGATGTAAAGCACATGAATAAGAGTAGCATGTCCAAAATAGATAGAACCATATTGTGTGGCAGACGACACATATCCATTAGGCAATAGAACATTCACACAATCGACAACAGTAGTAATATCAGCAAGAGAACTTTTGTCACCAGTCATGTGATATGAGGCTCCCGAATCAAGAATCTAAGGTAAATTAGGCTTACCTGACCCATTGTCAGACACAAAATTGAACCGATTAAATAAATATAGGGTCATACTCCATTGTTCGTCAAACAAAGCAAGACCAAAATCAGAACGGGTAGGGGCATCAGATGAAGTGGACGCGTGATAACCTGGAAGTGACACCACGACACCGGTGAACGGCGATGGAGAAGGGCGAATGACTGCAGTCGGAGTGCCAAACCTCATGGCAGTTGTGACTGGCTGAGCTGGCGTCGTCTTCTTTGCAGCGATGGCTTTGTCCCTCGTCTCCGTGAACCATTCTGTATAGCTTGTGACCTTGAAACGGGTAGCTTTGTCGTGACCCTTGCAATGACAATGTGTACAAATGAGATTCTTGAGTTCAGTTGAAGTGAGAACTCCATATGAAGAACCCGAAGGTGGTGGCCATCGAGCAACATATGCCGTGAAGCCAGATGAAGACACGCGAGACTGAATGATGACTTGCAATTTTTCTTCTGAACAACAAGAGAATATATACACATGACATGTGGCAACGGATCTAGAGTCTTGATGGTTGATCGCAAGGTGTGATAGCCTTTATCCAAACCGAGGAGAAATTGATAGATCATCTCTTTCTCATGATCATGGAAGGCGAAAGCACCATGGTTGCATGTGCACAGTGGTTTGCAAACTTCACTGGAGAAAACCCGGTGAGGCTGAAGAGAGTTGTAGTTATTATATAGCTTCTAGAGTTTGCCAAAATAAATGGCAATAGTCTGACCATTCTACCAACAGTTTTGTATATCCTCACACATCTGCAAAAAATTTGAACCATTACCAAGAGTGAATCGTCCAGCAAGATAATCCCACAATTTCTTAACTGTGGAAAAATAACTAGTAGAAGATCGTAAGACTGGATCAACAGTCTGCAAGATCCAACAAACAAGAGTGGCATTATATCTAGGTAAATCATCTGCATTAGGATGACCATCCAGGGGTTTAGTAATAGTTTAATCAATGAAACCAATCTTCTTTTTAGCAAGCATAGAATTACAAATTGCAGTAGTTCATTCAAGGTAGTTTTCTTCACCCTTCAATACGATGGGACAGATGACCAAACCGGGATTGTCTAAAGGACCAAGGTAGTATAAAGGTTACAGATCGACCTGCAGGTACAGATGGCCCAGTACCATATTGCAATTGTAACTGTTTGAGTAAAGCTGCAATAACATCAGTGGCATTGGGATTCTGTAGATTGTTGGCCTCAGTTTTAGCAGCGATGCGAGCACGTTCAGTGGCATCTTAGGAAGAAATTTTGAAAAATCTATTTATTACCCTGTAACCCCCTCAAGAAATTTTGAAAAATAATAATTTAAGTGGATAATTATATGTCACATGTAATGAATCTAATGGTTCTCTGTATTTTCTTTCCTCTCATTTCCTAACATACCTATTTTCTCTCCTCGCACTCACACTGCTAATCTCTCTTCTTCCAAAGAAAATTTCTTGAAAATTATTGTATTTTTATCTCTCTTCTCACTTCCTAAGAACAATTTCTTGAGAATTATTGTATTTTTTTATAAAAAATTCTAACTAGCTCCTGTTATGAAGTTTTCTTGCTCCGCACATGTATGTATGTGTACATGTGTGTGTATATAGAATTGAGATTATGTGAGAACACTTATCTTAGGTGAGAACACCCATTTATGTGAGAACAAATCTCAACTATTGAACTAGTTTAAACCAACGGTCGATAAGTTTCCGCTGAAATTCTCACTTGTTCCGTGTAATTCAATATTCACTTTTCTTAAGCATCCCTCGCTTGTTGAACTAGTAGTTTAGCATGCAATTAAATGATTAAAACCGTACTCGGCTCTTTTGAAGAATTCTATTATATTAACTACATTTTCTCTATAATCTATTATATTAACAACATTTCTCTATAATAATCTAAATAATAACGGTAAGTCACTAAAAAAAACTTCCAATTGTGACGCATTTTTGAGCATCCGTGATACTCAAAAGTGTCGCTAAAATTATTAGTGACTCCTTGTTAAGTGCATCTATTTAGCGTGTCACTAAAATTTTGTGACGCATTGAAGTATCGTTATATTTTTTGTGACGCTTTAAGATGTAGTTCAATTTTGAAGTGTCACTAAAGTTGTGCCATGGGTTGATGTAGCAATTCAGTTTAGTGACATGTGCATACGTCACAAAATATATAGTGACACCTGAATGTGGAGCAAATATTGTGATATTTCCTTACTTGCCACAAAATATGCATCACAATTGGATTTTTTTAGTAGTGGAGATTTCTATAACTTTGAAAAACTCTTAAAATGTATTGCAATGTGTAAATAATTATAATTTGATCATAAAAGTTATTGAAACGGGATTTTTCATAACTGATCTAACCGTTAGTCGATCTAATAGTAAACTATCTCCAAATTCATGTTTAGAAATTTTTTTATAGTCATATAATATGTTGTTAATAGTAAAACAAATGGGTTGTAATAGTTTTACAACATATCAATATTATGGATCAGATTATTTATTTGGCAAACAAATTCCATAAGTTTTTCTGATGAACCATGAAACTAATAATATTATTACTCCCTCTATCACAGTTGAACTTGCATTCTTACTTTTTGAACATTGTTCTCTATTAAAATTTGATGGCATATTTGAATAAATATATGAACAACAATATTATCGTACTCCCTCTGCCCCAACAAAAATGGCTCATTTAATTTTTCACGATCTCCAATGACCATGTTTGACCGTCAATATCTATAATTACATATAACAATTTTGCACAAAAAATTAAATTTAAAAATTAGAGATTAAGTGAAATCTAACAACGTCTCAAGTGATATTCTAGGACCCTGATATGACCCGACCACACCCTTCCTACCTCCACCTCAAAAATTGACTAAGATTCCCTTACAGACGTCGTTCAAACTAGAACACGAAAATCCAGCTGAAAATTGATGCGAAATCCGGCAATGAATGCAAAAACTGGACTGTTCGTTGTTGATTGAACCAAATGAAATTCGGCAAGGATTAAACGGAAGGAACTACGAAATCTGACGATGATGGAAAAAACCCTTGATATCTGATGATGACAAAGCCAGCGAAACCTTCGAAACCATACGGGAAAATCTAGAAAAACACCTTAGGTAGCATCGGCAATGACGGAACGGGACGAAAAGGCTGCGATTCAAAGCTCCCGACCGGCAATGAAGGTTCCGATTCGAAGCTTTGTGTTATTGTAACTTTGGCCACTGAATTTCAGTGATGTTTTTAGAAATTAACTCTAAAAATAAGTAATATATTTTAACTCCAAATTCGATAAGTTCTTATTTTATGATTTCATAGTAACATTTATTTAGTCTCTGATCTCATCATAGAGCGATCAATATGCTCTTATTCATATGTTCAATAAACCTTTTCATTATATGTTCTGTGATCGAAATCTTCTTCACACTTTTCCTCTTCTCATTTAGAAGTTATTCCCACTCTTTTAATATAACATTTTAATAACATTTCCTATTTCGATTCTATTCATTTTTCTACCTGCCTTCATACACCTGTAAAATATGAACGTGTGATTTTATTGATAGCACAAGATTAAAATATATAGGCTGCATATATGAAATCACAGATGTAAAAGGATTTTGCCTAAGGTACAACATATACACAAAATATTGCAGAAGATATTCACAAAATATCTCCTATAATCCTTCTCAAGTTGGAACATGAGGATCTCAAATGCCCAACTTGCCAAGTTGACTTTTAAATGCCTGTCGTCCAAGTGTCTTAGTGAACAAATCCGCTGGTTGACTATAAGTAAGAATATGATGAGTAACAACAGCACCAGACAGGATAAAATCACGAAAAAAATGACAGTCAATCTCTATGTGGTTGGTTCCCTCATGAAACACTGGATTGGCTGCAATATGAAAGACTGCTTGGCTATCAGAGTATAAATGCATAGGAGTAGAAAGACCAACTCCCAATGATCGAAGAAATTATTTAAGCCACAACAGCTCACAACAAGCAACTGCCATAACTCTATACTCAGCCTCAGCCGAAGAACGAGAAATAGTCGGTTGTTTCTTCGTCTTCCAAGAATTAGAAATTCACCAATCATCACGAAATAACCAGTTAAAGATTGTCGAATGATTGGACAGGCTGCCCAATCTGAATCACAAAATGCTGAAAGCTGAAGTGATCTTCCTAGCAGGCAGAAACAAACCTTGACCAGGATGACTCCTAAGATAATGCAAAACCCGCAGTGCAGCATGACAATGCGTCAACAGCAATTGCTCCATAAACTATGCCAAGGTATGAACCGAGTAACTAAGCTCTAAACGAGTGATGGTGAGATAATAAGTTTTTCGACCGAGCGACGATACTGCGTTGAATCATAAAATAGAGGACCATCAACTCGAATTCAGTCATCATCTGTGGAAAATATGTGGGTTTTGGGGCCAATAACCCAATATCTGGAAAAAAAATATCCCAAACATATTTCCGTTGACACAGAAACATGGCATCAGGCCGATGAGCTATCTCAATGCCTAAGAAATACTTCAAGGCACTGAGATCCTTCATATGAAAACATGAGCACAAATACTTCTTGAATTCAGCCATCATCTCCGGAGATGAACCATCAATAATAAGATCATCAAGATAAAACAGAATATGAAGAGACATACCATCTCGCAAGTATGAAAACAATGAATAATTTTCCTTACTTTAAACAAATACAAAGAGGAGAAGAGCGGCAACAATTTTAGCAAACTAGTTTCGCGGTGCTTGGCGGAGACTGTAAAGAGATTTGTGAAGCTTGCAAACAAAACCAGGCACAGAGAGTGTATAACTGGGAGACAGACACATATAAACCTCCTTCTCAAGATCACCATGTAGAAATGCAGTGTGTACATCTATCTGTTGAAGATCCCAATTGTGAATAGCAGCAACAACTAAGAAAAGATGAACTGAACTCATCTTGGCAACAGGAGAAAACGTCTATGTGAAGTCGGTACCCTCAATCTGACGATTATCAAGAACAAAAAATGAGCCTTATAATTCTCAATAAAGCCGTCAAAGTTAAACTTGGACCGATACACACACTTGCATCCAATTTCATTCTTACCAGGCGGAAGAGGAGTAAGAAGCCATGTTTTATTCCGCTCGAGCGCGTCAATCTTATCGGACATGTCCGCATGCCAGTGTGAGTGGCAAGAAGTATCATAGTGAGTAACCGGGTTGCCGGCATCTATTACTGCAGTTAAAAATCCAGAATGCAAAACCAAAAAATTATTACAAAAATATAATCAGCAATAGGGTAACGAGTACCTGAGAATAGTGCGACCGGTGACATGAGATCAGCAAAGGGGGAGGGTTTATTAAGAGAGTAGCAATGCAGATATAATCCTTCAATTTAACAGGAGACTTACAAAGACGAATGGTGGGAGGACGAGCTAGCCAAAAGGACTCAGGCAAGCAGGGCAACATCTCGGAAGTAGGCTGCGGCTCACCTGAAGGTGTCTGGATGGAAAAACAGCTAGTTTAAGCTCAGGCGATGGCTACCGTGGCTCAGTGGCGGACGACTAAGACTCGGAAAGATCCAATCACAGTCAGCTGCAACTCCAAAGGCGGCACCTGAGGCGATGATACCGAATATGGCTCAAAGAGAGGTGGCATCTCTGATAGCTTCGACGGCTCCGGAGACAACTTGAGAGCTTCCGGAAGCGACTGCGACACATTTCGGAGCTAAGGGTGGCACTTGACAACGGGCAGCAAAAGTCATGGGGTATGCAGAATTGACAGAAACATGGGCATCGATGACAGTCTTCTGGAACTCCTCCTGAGAAATGAGCCAATAAACCTTATTGAGCGGGGACAGTGGTTCCTGGGAAAGGAAATATGATCGAAGAGTATCATAGCTATCGTCTAGACTGATGAGAAATTGATGAACCATCTCCTTCTCTCATTCATCCTGAACAATAGCAATGTCCGTGCAAGTGCATTTCTGTAGATGCATGTACACGAGCAGATCATCCCACAACTTTTTGGATTTATCAAAATAGGCAGCAGTGGATTGACTATTCTGATGATAATTCTAAATGTCCGCACGAATTTGGCACATGTGTGGGCCATTACCAACTGAGAAGCACTACTGAATGTCATCCCGAAACTCCTTAACCGAGGTATAATAAGTGATAACATAACAAATGGATGAATCAAGGTCTGAATAATCCAACCAACAAGCATATAATTCACACTCCTCCAATCATCAACAAAATATTCACCAGGTTACGTCTTGGTTATAGAACCATCAAGAAAACCAAACTTTCACTTGGAATTAAATGCATTACGAATAGCAGTACTCCAGTGATTATAATAATCACCCTTCAAGATCGTAGAAGAGATAAGCACACCTATGTGATCAGACGGATTAATATAGTAAGGATGTGAGGTAGACATAGTGGCAGAATCTCCGGCATGACATTGAAGATTGAAAGAGGACGAACCATCGGCGCCAAGCAGCAGTTGACGGAGGGCCTAGCGGACAACGGTGACATCGTCGAGTTGCGACAGATCTTCCACGAGCGGCGGTGGATCGGCAAAATGACTGCTGGCTGGGGCAGATCAAAGATGAAAGGGATGGCGTTAAGATTTTAAATCTAAACATGGTTGTACATATCCATCGGGCGACAGCGGTGGCGCATAAGCGACAGTGGCAGTGCCGCGTGTAGACAACGAAGAATGGACGTGGCGGCGTGGGGATATGGTAACGACACGTGTCAGTAGGATGAAGCTGCATCAGCGGCAGTCGGAGAAGGGAGGGCAGTGGTGACGACTTCCAATATATGTAGGAAAATTTTAGGATTCTCAGGATTTAAACTCTAATACCATGTAAAATTTGAACATATAATTTTATTAATGGCACAAGAGTACACTACATATCCAGCATATATAGAATAGCAAGTGAAAAAAGATTCGATACAAGGTTTAAGATATTCATAAAATATTGCAGAAGATATTAACATAATATTTCCTACAACACCATTCCTCTACGTTTGTTCATAATTATTTGTTTTTCTTTACTTTAATAGAATCATAACTTTTTGCACCAAGTGGTTGAATTGTGAAGAAAATTTTGGAACGAAACGAATATTACATAATCCTTTCTTAAATAACAAAGCCGACCTTTTCAGAAAGAGTGTGCCTCTTGAAAGACGGTCTTTCCATAAGTTATGGAAAGACCAAGGTTTAAAGTGTAAATTAGATGAAATAAAAATAAAAGTTAAACCCCGTCTTTCCATAAACTTATGGAAAGAACATCTTTCCCAAGACTTTGCCTTTCAATTTAATCTGTCGTTATGATATATCTTATTAGAACAAATCAAAGTGAAAATTAGGCTATATAGGTTTTATTTTAGCACTACAATATCGTTTCAAGAATACTGGAAAACATCCAACATCGTTTGATGTAAGAAAAACGAGAGACTCGTCTCATGTCGTAGTTTCTACGGCCCTCGTTTAGTAAAACTAGCAAGAGAATGAGCTGCAACATTCTGATTTCTCGTAATTTAGAAGGGACCATATGTTCCTTTTAGTCATGGAGGGTTTAGTGTTGATTTTTATTTAGGGAAAAATATAAATATAACCCTATATAGTTACAAAAGTGAATATAACCCTAAATTTTTTAAAAGTTAAAAAACAACCATAAGTATTTAATTAAAGTTCCAGTATAACCCTCAGATAGTACTTTAGGCGTTAACCTTGTCATTGACATCGTTGATTGGACTTAAAAGAGCAAAATACCCCTCGATTGAAATATAAATTTCTAAGGACTATTTTACCCTTATCGTCACTCGTGCCACTGCCACAACTGCCTGCTACCACCAAAACCCTCAGACCACCCCAAACCACCACCCTAGCCCAACTCTATGAAGGTGGTGCTTAGCGTCACCATCACTCCAAAGCGCTCCACTACCACTGAGTCATCGCGACAAACCTTACCCCTAGCTCAACTCGTCACCACACAGTCGTCATTGAAATCCTAGAAATCTCGCCACACTTGCATCCCAGCCCTCCAACTAAACCCTATCCCGAATTTGATTTGCAGAGAATCCGACCCCCCCTCCTCGGCCCCATCCCAGATTTGATTTGCTGACAATCTGGCCTACCGGGCGAGAGCTTCTATCGCTCGAGATCCATCCCAACACCCTATCACATGTTTGATTTGCAGAGAATCCAGTCCATCACAAGAGAGCCACCGCCGCTCCGATGACCACCGTTCGAGATACAGTCAATTTCAAGTTCTTGGTTGCGAACAAGAAGGGAGAAGAAGGGAACATGGGAACGGGACCATGATGATGAAGAAGATGGAGGTGAAGAAAATGGAATTGGAAGATGGTGAGGGCGGCAGTTAGGGTTTAGGCGAAGAAGAAAGAGTGGGAAAAATAATGCCATCCCCTCTTTTTCAGCATTTTTTAATAAATTTTTCAAAGGGGTAAAATAGACTTTTCATAGAAATTCGGTCAAAATTTTCCGAAATTGTTAGTTTTTCACTTTCACTGATTATCTAGAATTATATTGACACTTTCAAATAACAAATGATTGTATTGGCACTTAACTCATATGTGTAGGATTATATTGACACTTTTTTCTTTTATTTAATGATTTTGTTCAAATGAATTTATCACATCACATGGATTTAAAGATCATTCAATATGAAAGCATGAAGGGTTAAAGAAAAAGTGAAAACCAACCTGCATGAATTGATCGACATATCCGAGACAGAAATCAATATAAGCAGGGACTGTGTAGTTTTTGCGTCGAATTGGGAGTGCGAAATAGTTCACCACAAAATCATTGGTCCCTGCACTTACAATATACACTGCTTTCCTGACCAGTTCTTCAGTTTTTTGTCGCCCAATTATTGCTGCAACCTTCGATTGATACTCTTTGAAGTAATCCAGCTGCGTTGGCAGTGAGATCACATTCTGATTTTTTTAAAAAAAATATAGCAATCTTTAGTTAACTGAGAGGGAAAAAAGTACATAAATATATTATAGAACGATTTTCATAACTAGCAATATTACGATTAGTATTACTTCAAATTACTGGTGCTTTGGTGAGTGTGAAAATATTTTTACTGTTTCATTTTGTAAAATAAATACTGCTTCAATTTCATTTGATTAAGATAATTTTAATATAATATAATTTATCTTAATTTAGTTCAACTCGGATAACAAATATTAATTTTGTGTCTTCATCCCTAAAATCATTACTTATATTACTTCTTGTTTATTTTCTTTAAAATTTGTCCCTTGAGTTTTTAACACCACCGATGCACTCTTTTTTTTATTAATAAAGACGACAGCGGAACTGAAAAACTTACTTTGAGATGACTACTCTTTCTTTATTTTGGAGTATATCAAAAACATTATGCATTCATGGTTTATAAATGAGGGAGGGGAGGGGGTTGGTGGTTGACTGGTTGACGAGGCAAACGAACGAGCCATATGTTATGAAAGGATGTACTCTTTTATCTTTTCAACAGCAATTGTAATATTTATTTGGTTAAAGTTGAGTAATTGAAATTATAAAATTTTATTGATATAAGAAAGGAAGTTATCCTATGGTATAGTGTTAAATTCGTTTTAAAG
>JAUOBV010025140.1:0-14512 GCA_032360425.1 Rubia occidens
GGTGTCCAGAGTGTGTGAGGTGGGTGTCATAATGCACCATGTGTGTTGTGGTATGCTCAATAATACATGCTTGATCAGAATGACCCTCCCAGCCTGATTTAGCCATTTGTTGTTCCATTTACCAATTTTAGAGTTTATCCTTTCCACTAGTGGTTGAAAGTAAATGTTATTTTTCCTCCCCTTGAAAATATTTACCCCTAAGTAGATGAAAGGCAATCTCCCTTGTAACACTCTTGTTTTAGCCTTTATCAAACTTGTCCTAAGTGTGCTGACCCTTTTACCAATTAGAAATGCACTTTTCTGGTAATTGACCTTTTGGCATGTTGCCATTTCATAGCTGTTCAGGAAAAGGACCAGATTTGTTAGGGATTTAGTGGTAGCTCTTAATAATATGGATGTGTCATCCGCATAGGATAAGTGTGTGATCGGTTCAGCTCCCCTGGGCAAAATAAATCTATCAGTGTAGTTATTTTGAAACATGAATTTGATACCCCTATTTAGCAACTCAGTGATGAAATTAAAGAGCGTGGGGGAAAGAGGATATCCTTGCTTAAGACCTCTTGTAGGTTTAAAAAACCATAAGGAGTGCCATTTAGAAAACCAAATTGAAGCAGCAGAGAATTAAGCATAGACCAAGAGACTCGATCAAAAGTCTTGGACATATCTATTTTAGCTATCATGTTCATAGATTCAGTTTTGGAATCAAGCAATCTAACCATCTCCTGCATGACTAAGATATTATCTGGTATTTCCCTATTTTGAATGAAAGCTGACTGTTCTTGCGAAACACATTTAGGAAGCAAAGGCCTAATTCTATCCACTATAATCTTAGAAAAGATTTTATTTGAGAAGTTTGTCAAACTTATTGGCCTATATTCATTTAGATTCCCGAGGGTTTGTGTTTTAGGGATCAAGGTTATTAATGTACTTCCAATTGATTTCGGAACCTTTACCCTGCACATAAACTCATTAACAGCATGAAGAAGATTATGTTTAATAAAATGCCAGCATTTTCTATAGAATAGACCATTGAATCCATCTGGAACCGGTGCACTTTCCATACTAAGGCTGAAGATAATTTCCTGCAATTCTTCTATTTCCATAGGTCTCATCAGTTGGATGTTGTCAAATTCAGTGATTACCCTGGGTATAAACATTAATAGATAATCCATATGATAGCCATAGTGGTCAGTACAATCATCCATAAGAAGTTTTTGATAAAAAGAAACTGCATAGTCCCCTATAGCATCCTGATCCTGAAGCCAGTTTCCATTTTCTTTTTGTATCTTATTGATTCGAAGCCTATAGTGCTTGTCCTTTACACTGTTGTGGAAGAAAGCAACATTAAGGTCACCAGTTTTAAGCCATTTCATTCTTGTCTTCTGTTTCCAGAAATCCTGCTCCTCTTTCAATTTTTTTGTCAGTTTAGCATTTGCCTCATTTAGCCTGATTAGGTTGTCTAAAGTGTAATCATTATCCACCCTAATTTCCAGATCAGCAACTACTCTTTCAGTATCAAGAACATTCTCAAAAACATTGCCAAATTGATTTTTATTCCATGTTTTTAAGAATTTCTTTAATCTTCCCAATTTCAGTGATAGACCTACCATACCTTGAGTTTCCTCAGGTTGGTCCCAATTCTGCCTTATCAAGTCAACGAAATTGTCTCTGTTAAACCACATGGCCTGAAATCTAAAAGGCTTGGGATACATTTTCTCTTGAGTGAGTATAGTGAGAACTAAAGGATTGTGATCAGAATTTCCCCTTCCTAGAGTCTGGACCGATGAGTTTATAAATTTATCAAACCATGCTCTATTCCCCATTGTCCTATCTAACCTTTCAGCCACTCTATTTAAACCCCTTTTGCCATTAGTCCATGTATAGGGATTTCCTACAGTGGGTATTTCATTTAGATTATTAGCATTCATAAAAGAATTAAAATCATTAATAGAGTTGGCACCAGGTGTTCCCATACCCCTATATTCTGATATGCTTTGGATTGCATTAAAATCGCCAGTCATAATACAAGGGGAGTCAATGTTGGATACTAGCAGCTCTAAATCTGTATACAAACTCAGCCTAGTTAGCCTAGTCTGTGGTTCATAGACAGCAAGTAGGTGAAATTCAGTTCCAGATTCTATATGTGTGAGGCCCAGGTGCAGAAAGCACTCATGTCTGGTAATCATTTCAGCCTTTAGATTGTTCTTACAGAGGATCCATATATGTCCATCATCTAAAGCAAATATGTCCTGAAATCCTAATTGAATTCTGAAGTCATCCATTCTATTAGAAGGCTGCTTAGGCTCTATTATTATCAGAATCTCCAGCCTATGTATAAGAACAAGTTTTTTGAGTCTGACTATACCTTTCATTAGTCCCCTAATATTCCATGTTAAAAGCTTACAATTCATAGGGAAACAGAGTTTTTCTTTTTTGCACGAGTCATAATTAAGTTAGGAGAATTGAAGAACCTTCTATTATCAGCTTCAGGGGTACCTGAGTCTTGAATTAGCTCTACTATATTGACCTGCTTTTGATTGTCTCCTTCTGGCCCATCCTTGATCTTATCATTTTCAGCTTTAGTATCTGGAGCACCAATGCACTCCTCAGTTGTGTTACTGCCTTGATCCTGCTCCCCCTGGGATGGGTCCAGATGATGTGCTTGCTCATCCACACTGGGCTCTATTCCTTTGAGAAATATGGAGAACCTATTGCTGAAACTCCTCAGTTCCTCAGCTGTGACCTGTCTGTCTTGGTTGTGTGGGGTACCTGTCGTTTGCTTCCTAACAATGTCATCCGCTGATCTCCAGCCCGACTTAGAACCCTCGATGTGCTTATTATCAGAGTGATGAGACTTTATTCTCCAAACAGGTGATTTTGATCTAGCCCTGCCCAAAGTGAAGTAGTTTCTTGGCTGAGCACTATCATGGGCCCTTTTTTGGTGAACTGATGACTATGTCCTCAATCTGCGGTTGTTCATTTTTGAACAGGTTTTCAGCATCCTCATATACTTCTATTTCCTCATCAGAGTCATTCTTTTTATCTGGCAGGTTGGCCTCCTTGTTTATTGGATTCCAGGTTTGAGCCAGTGAAGGTTTAGAGGTAGAGGGTTGGCTATCTCTTGGCCTAACTGGATGAATTTGACCCTCGGGTACCAGAGGTTGGGTCGATTTTCCGGTTTTGCACTCCAGTTTGGAGTGCCCTATTTTGGAGCACCTTGAGCAGTAGGTTGGATAATCTTCATAAGTGATATTGTACCACATGCTATCTAAACTAGAACCTAATCTAATTCTCTTTGGGAAGACCTTAGTAAGATCCATCTCAATGCAAAGCCTAATGGTTGAGGGGCGAGTTAGGTTTTGGGTCGGTGGATCTGCAAAAATCAAATCGCCCAGCATGTTTGCTATATGGGGAATGGATTCTGGGTGCAAAAAAAACAGGGGGAATTCAATATTTACCCAGACCGGCACGATTGGAGGCTCCTCATTGACATCAAAGTCCTTCGTCCACTTCAAGACTTTCATCAGGTTTCCGGCGAGATTACAATTTCTTTTTATCCAGCACCTTTGGGTATCTTCGTCGTGTTGAAACTTAATGAATACGTGGCGGTGATCTAGCGCCGTGATTGAAGCTTCCCCCTTGAATCCAATTCGTTTAAACTAGAACCGAATGAAATCCAGAGTTGGACGGCCTCTGGCAAATTTCCCAATGAGATGTTTTTGAAACGGTTGTGCGAGCATATCGTTCTTCCTCATTAAACAGTACCGAGATTTCGCCCTTGAACTCAGTCGTTGGAGATAGCTACCGTTTATGATGTAGATGAGCTTTCTCGTGAGTGGAATTGGAGTTTACCATCTCAGCATACGATGCGGGCTCACGCCTGAAGGCGGAACCGCCATATGTATATGGCTTGGGTATCTGATGATAAAATTTTCGGCGGGGTGGGAGTTGGTGGGAGAGCTCAGGTTAACGTTATCAGTAGCACTGTAGGTGATTTGATTCGAGAGAGAAAAATGTTATTAATTAAAAAACTAAACAGAATGAAATGAAATACAATGGAGGGAGTATTGTCTCACTTACTTTGGGTAATGATGTGTTGAGAGGGTATTATAGGTTTTTTGAAAATAATTAAAAGATTAAAGGTACTCTAATAATGCAAAGTTGAAGGGTATTATAGTTTTTCAATTTTTCATCCCCTCCAAATTAGGAAATATTGTATTCTGGAGTACTACCTCCGTTTCGTTGGATGTAACATCATAGTTTTAGGTGTTTGGATTTTAGTGAACGAAATGAGTGGAAAAAATTGAATTTAGAAAGTAAAAAATAGAACGAGTGGATGATATTAAAAGAATCTTGCCATGAAATAACAGTGTGTCAAATTCAAAAAAAAAAATCAAAAAACAAGTGCATCACAAAGATGAAACAAAGGGAGTAAGTTAACCGATGTAAAAAGTGAACTGTGAGTTAACCGGAGTACAAGGATTGCAAATAAATGACAAAATCTCTTTCATTAAGCTAATAAATAATTAAAGAGGCACATATTTCATAATGATTTTTATTAGATTGGTTTATTGTTAAAGTCGATCGATCGTTAGTGCCTAACGTACTCATGGAGCATTCTAAAATTAAGTACTCCCTCAGTTTCAAATCAAATTACACACATTTTTTTATGTTTATTATTTTTTTATCTAACTATTAATATGTTAATATGTTTAATAACGGGAAATAAAAAATTACTTTTGAGAAACTACTTGTTATGACGAATCCAACAATATCACATACTATAATATTATTGCTTATATATCTATTCAAATACGCGATTAAAATTTGATTAAAATAATATCAAATAATAAGTGTGCAGTTTGAGTTGGTACAGAAGGAGAAATTAATTTGTAACACACTATTTTATAAAAAAAAAACAAAAACAAAAACTCTAAACTGTATTCAAAATACTCCCTCCATTTTTCTATTTATGACACAATATGTTTATGTGTTTAGATTTAAATAAATAAATTGAATACAGAAAGTGAAAAGTAAAATAAATTAATAAAATTGAAAGAATATTAATAAAAATAAAAATAAATACTATATAAAAAATATTCATTTATAATAAGTATATCATAAATAATAAAAAAATATGTATTAATTAATTTGTAGAGATGGGGGTAATGGTGGAAATTTATGATGACCGGATGAGCACGAGAGCCGAGACAGCACGAGGGCGTGTCAGTTGGACCAACCTTCTCCCATACAAAAGCTTTGACTACTATTCCATTCTGCCCTATGCTGCTGCCATACACCAGTTTGACAACGACTCGAACAATCCACATCAAAGTCGGAGTTTTTTTTTTTATCTGGTGCGTTTGTCCGAGAAATTGAAGATTAAATTAATAGGGTAAAGCACCAAACTAACCACGACTGTAGATTGAAAGTGCTAATATATACCTGTAAAATAAGAAAGTGCAAAATAACTCTGATTTTATGATGTACTTCCTCCGTCACAACTATTGGTCACTTAACTTTTTCAAAGTCAAATTTAATAATTTTGACCATTAATATAAGTTTATATATATATGATAAAAAAATATCACGTGAGATATTGTTAAATTCATTTTAACATCTATTTTCTAGATATCAACTTTTTATGCTGAATTGCTATCCTTAGGTAGAGATATTGACGGTCAAATATGATCATTGGAGACCATGAAAAAGCAAATGAGCAAAAAATAATGGGACAGAGGGAGTATGTGCATGTGCCAATATAGCCCTGAGAGCCGTTGACTCCAATTGTCACTGCTGGAATTGGTTGGATATTAATGAAATGACATTTTTACCACTGCTAAAAAAAGAAAAATGATTTTACCCCTTTCACCACCGCTCCATTCTTTCCATCCTATGCTTAATTCTCCTTCCCAGGCCCTAAAATCTCCCAGATCCTATGCAACGCCAATTCTTTAGAAGGATTTAACCCAAGAAAATATGTGAGCCTAACTGAAATAAACCTCTACGACGACAGTTTCTCCCCTAAAATCAATAACCCTCCACGTCCGCAGTAAAATCGGAAGAAGCTACAAATCAGATCTGCATTGAAAGCTGAATTCAAAACAATGATCGAATCAGAACCTACCTCCGAAGATGAAGAGCGGTTGTGACTTTTGAAAGTTGATGCCGCAGGCGGGGCCATCGTGCTTGGCAAACCGATCGATTAGGTGCCCATACGGTAATCCCATATATGGATTCTGGTGTCATTCGTGGGGATGATGGGAGACAGGGTAATGTTTACATGAGCAGTAGGGATGAGGCGAGCGGCGAAAATCCTAGCTTGGGTGAGGGGGAGACGGATCAACGGATGTGAATCTAGGTCGGGTGGCAGAGCGGCATATCGCCGGAGGTGGAGCTGGATGGCAAAGAGTGTTTATGCAGGGTTAGTAAAGGTGGTGATGTGGTGGCGGAGGTGGTGGTTAGGGTGGGCGGTGGTAGTGGTTGTGGTGGCCAGAGAGGGTGGTGGTGTCCGGAGATGGTGATGGTGGTGCGAGGCGGGTGATGGCAAAAATAGGGGTAAAATGGGAAAATAATTAAGTTGAACTGGCCGACGGAATATTTGTCATTTTGGGTCCGATCAACGGCCCAATTGGTGAGTCAACACTGAATGTGGCTTGAAGGTTATATTGGCACAATTCATTATAGAGAAAAGTGCATACATAACCCTACATAATTCACATAAGTGCAAATATAACCATGTGATAATTTAAGGTGCAAATATAACCCTAGATAGCTAGTGCATGTGCAAATATAACCTTTTCTGACAGTTTGAGACCGGATTATGTTAAAATACAAATTTATCCCTTTGTAAAAAAATAAATACAAAAGCAACGAAATTACCTTCATACCCCAAAAGCCCTAATTTCCTTCATCTTTCTTTTTTCCACCCGCAACTTACTCAAATCTTCATCTTCATTATCCGTGAGCCGCCGGAGAGCAAATCTGGAGCTGCTGCGAACGGCCACCCCATCAGAGACCAAAACTAGAGCCGCTACGAATGGCCACCTCGCCGGAGAGCCTTTATAGATTTTGAAACAAATCGCCCCCAGCTCGATTGGCAAGAGGGGGCTCGTGGAAGAAGTAAATCCACAGGCGTTGCAGATTTGGGGATAAAGGCGTCGTTCATAGCGTCACCGTTCAAGGTAAATCTGTTCAAAGTAGAGGACTTCTACAACCATTTGGACCACAAGATGCTCATTCAGTGGCGAGGCGGGGTGGTGGTGCTGGCTATGTGGGGCCGGGAGGGGTGGTGGTGGCCGTTAGTGGCAGTAATGCGGCGGCGGAGGTGGTGGAGTAGTTTCGGTGGTGACCAGAGGTGGGTGGTCATGGGTTGTTGTGGCGAGGGATGGTGGTAGTGGTTGCGCTGGAGAGGTGGGGGTGATGGCCAGGAGGTGGTGGACTGGTGGCTTGTGGTGGGAGGTGGGTGACCAACAAGACTATGTTGGAACATCCGATCATTCAGACAGTCCTATTGAACTTGAAGAAGTACAATATGTTGAAACATATGCTCCCACATCAACATCTCATGTTACAACATAGGTTCAACCTGAACCAGCATCAGGAGAACTCGTTGTCCTAAATGTGTAATTGTTGTTGGCACAAAGTGGATCTTCAATAACAAGTCTGATGCTGATGACAATATTACACGGAATAAAGCCAGGTTGGTTGCTCAGAGATACACTCAGGTTCAAGGAATTGATTTTGACAAGACATTGACACCAGTTGCCACATTAGGATATATTTGAATTTTACTTGTTATTGTTTGCACTGTGAAGTTTACACCATACCATATGGATGTCAAAAGTGCTTTCGCTAATAGCTTGGTTAATGAAGAAGTGTACGAGGAAAATCTAAAGGATTTTAGTATCCTCACTTTCCACATCATGTGTCTAGACTTAAGAAGGCTTTGTATGGATTAAAACAAGCACCAAGGGCATAGTATGAGCGACTCACTACCTTTCTTATTTAGAAGGTTATCGTCGAGGAGGAGTAGATCGCACCTTGTTTGTTCTTAAAAAATCATCAAATATTTCGATTGCTCAAATCTATGTTGATGATTTATTTTTTTGGGCTCTACTTCACCATCTATGGTACATGATTTCTTAACTTAGATGCAGGCTGAATTTTAGATGAGTATGGTTATAAAAATCACCTATTTTCTAGGATTTCAGGTGAAACAAGAAAATAATGGTCTGTTTATAAATAAAATTATGTATGCCTTGAATTTGGTGATAAGGTTTGGACTGAGTAATTCTCAACTATACGAACACCAATGGGGGCTACTGACAAATTGGTGAAGGAAGAGAAAGAGGTTGAAATTGTTCACAAATTATATAGGAGTATGATTGGGATTTTAGTGTATCTGACAGTCGGCTAGCTATATGTTTTAGCGTAGGAGTGTGTGCGAGATTTTAGGCAAATCCTAAGTAATCTCACTTAACTGCTGTCAAAAGGATAATTTGATATGTTAGTGCGACTTCCGAGTATGGAATCTGATATTCTAAAATCAAGAGTCTCGTCTGGTTGGTTTTAGTGTTCAAATTGGGCTAGTAATGTAGATAGTTGTAAAAGCATCACTTGTGGATGCTTCTTTATTGGTACGAATATGGTATCTTGGTATAGTAATAAACAAAATTCAATCTGCTTATTAACTGTTAAACCTGAGAATCCTGTTGCTGGAAGTTGTCGTGCACAATTATTGTGGATGAAACAAATGCTGAATGACTATGGAATTAAAGAATGACCTCTAGAAGTGTTACGTGAGAACAAAAGTGCAATTGATATATCAAAAAATCTAGTTCAACATTCTCGGACAAAACACATTTATATAAGATATCATTTTATTCGAGATCTGGTTTAAAGGAAGGAAGTGGTGGTTACCAATGTTCCAACATCTGAGCAATATGCAGATATTTTCAAAAAACCTCTGGACACTGCAACCTTTGAAATCCTCAGGCAATACTTAAGTGTATGTCGGGTTTGAGGTATTTTATTTCATTAGCCTTTATTTAGCTTTTGGTAATTTAATTTGTGTATATAAATTTAGAAAAACACAAGAAAATTAGAAAGAAGAAAATGTGAACAAAAATAGAAGAGATAAGCTATGTTGGAATATAAGTTATGACATGAGGTGACAAGTGGGAAAAGTTAATGATTGTTTTTGCTTGGAAAAGCAAAAAAGTGGTGCGGCTATAGAGGTGAAAAAGGTAATAGGTTATTTCCTTTTTCAAAATTTTCATTTCTCCACCTTCCCTCTAGTTCCTCAACTTACAAAACACCTGAATTGTGGCCCTTCCGTTAGGTTAGACAGTTAAGTCTGGTCAAAGCATCAGTTTTAAGGGGTGAAATAGTCATTTCCCATATTTCTTTTCTTTTTTTTCTATTTATATTTTTATATATCTATTTTCGTTTCCCCCTTCCCTTTCCCCTAAGACACCATCATCCCCTTCCCCCGCCGCATCCAAGCCCTCATCCTCTTTCCATCGGCAACGCCGCAAACCCAGAAACATTGACTCTGTCAGTCCCTCCAAGTCTTCCTGCCGCTATCTGAGCCCTCCGACCGGTGTCGCCCAAGATATGACGGTGGCACGACGTTAGCAACTTGAGGACAATCTGTGTGGTGGCACGCAGCTGAGTAGGGATGTGATCGAGGGGTTAGTGGAGAGGTTCCTGGGGGTGACGATTATGCAGTGGTAAGCTCTGACAGTCGACAGGGAACGACGATTCGATGGACACGATGGCGAAAATCCGGCGGTACATCGGGGTTGTTGTCGCCGAGTGTGGAGGCAAGGATCGTGGACCCAAACCCAACAGAAATTTCAAAGACCGGTGACATAAAAGAAGGCAACGCAGGGTGGGTGGTGGAGGGAATAAGGTAAGAAAGTGGCTCAGGGGTGGTACTGAAGGTTATGGGTAGGTTAAAATAATGAAGGGGTTGTAATTAAACTAAAATGGGGGGGAGTGGTTGGGTTGTAATTAAAATAAAAGAGGGGCAGGGTTGTAGTTAAAAAAATAAGTAGGAGTTTAAGTTTTTAAATAAAAAAGATGAAAAGTCACTTTCACCCTTAGTTAGCAGAATATATTTCAGAGTTAACGGTTTAACCTGATAGAGTGGCCACGACTCAATAATTTTGTAAGTTGAGGGGGGTCAAAAGTGTTCTGAAAAAAAGATTAAAGGTGGATGATGGTAATAATTAAGGGGGTACCCGATGTCCTATGCTATTTTTATTATATGGTGCGCGCTTGAGATTAATTCCATGCATACAACGATGTGAAAGATATCTTTTTCTACGACTCTTGCTTTCTCTCGTCATCTTCGTCACTTACAAGAACACCTTGATTGATTGCCTCCTACAAGTGGCCTCATTTTACTTGTTTAACAAACTAAGTAAATTAGTCTAATCAGAAGTGGAGAACAAACTACCTTTTGTGGAAGCTTTGAGTTTTCACGAAATCATTGTTCAGAGCACTGCCGCAGGAATATGTTACACATCGCTTAAAATCGTGTGTTTTTGGATGGCCTACAAGTCATTAATCAGACATGCATGCTTGTTCCAACAGCAGTACTACTTTTGTTGTATCATACCAAAACATATCAACTGATAATCACTTAGCACAGCGCTTCGTTAACGATGTTAGAATAAGAAATTGAGATTTGTTGGCCATGGTCTTTGACTCCTTGTAAAATACATTTATCTCACAAGGTTCCCATTACTTTACATTAATCTTATTAGCGAACTGATTATTTCTTTTCTCTACGTGGTCAAAAGAAGTTTCCAGGAGCCATTTCACCGCCCATCGGTGTGCATATGCGTATCCTAAGTAGTGAGTACCAAGTATAGGAGCTGCAAAAAATCGTAAGAAAGAGGACGGAATGCTAGCAAAAATGACACAATTTCCTTTCTTATTTGTCCCACTGAAAATAGTATAAATTTAAAATGACAAAGAATACGATGTTAAATTTTCACAATGTCCTTTAAGAAACCTTAGAAGACTGAGTTTTAATTCTGTAATTGATTGATTACAATGAAGAAATGTGAGTGCCTAAAAACTATACAACGGTCGAGAGAAAGATTAGGCCTGTAATCTTGCTCTTTCCCAAACAAGTGGGGAAGATAATTCTATCCTATAAATAACATAAGGCAATAAGGAAATTATAATCAACACGGGCAGTCCAAATGTGTCCTTGTTGAATCTTTTCTCGGATGACATGACAATCAATTTTGATATGTTTGGCGCGTTCATGGAAAATGGAATTGGAAGCGATGTGGATGGCAGAGTTGTCACAAAACAAGGTGGCAGCTAGCGGATGGGGCACTCGATGATCGTTGAGGAGAGTATGCAATCATGTGAGTTTGCAACAAGCATATGCCATGGAGCGGTACTCAACTTCCCCACTAGAACGGGAGACAATGTCTTACTTCTTTGTTTTCCATGAGATAGGGGCAGGCATCTCCGATGAAAACAATATAACCGGTGTTGGATCTCCTTGTTTCTCGGCTTGAGCCTAATCTACGTCACAATATGCAGCCAATTGAAAATGTTCAGTGGAGGGTAAGAAAATGCCTTATCCCTGGGATCCTTTGATGTAACGAAGCACCTGGTGAGTAGCATATATGTGAGGTTGGCGTGGGGCAGCCATGAATTGGCTAAGAATGTTCACAACGTAGACAAGGTCAGGGCGAGTGATGATGAGGTAAATGAGACGACCCACCAACCACCGATAAATAGAAGGATCATGGAGAACCCCTCCATCTGCAACTTTGAGGGCTATTTCTTATACGGTGGGACAGTGACAGGCTTGGCTCTAAGAAACCTGATGTCATCAAGGATCTCAAGAGCGTACTTGTGTTGGCATAAGACTATACCCTTCTATGATCGAGCAATTTCAAGGCCAAGAAAATGTTTGAGAGACATATCCTTGAGTTCGAACTTGGTTGCAAAGAAAAGTTTGATGTCTTCAATAACCTGCATGTTAGTCTCAGTAATAATAACACAATCAACATAGACAATAAGGAACATCAATGTACCTTCGTGTCATCAAATAAACAAGGAATAGTCAGCCCAAAAAGTGGTAAAATCCGACTTGTGTAAGGGCACTGGTGAGCTTAACAAACCATTGACGAGATGCTTGTTTAAGTATGTACAAAGACTTGTGGAGTTTAAAAACCCAAGTTCCACCTTTACCATTGAAACCTGGGGGCATGTAGACATCATTCATTAGGTTTCCATTGGGGAAGGCATTGTCGGCGTTGGCTTGGTGCAAGGGCCAATCATGGATGGTTGTAATACTAAGTAGAACGTGGACAATTGTCAATTTTTCAACGCGAGCAAAATTCTTGTGATATTCATTGCCTTCAATATAAGTGTATCATTTAGCAACAAGGCATGCCTTATATCGATCAATGATCCAGCCGAGATTATACGTAATTGTGTACACCCGTTTACAACCAATGAGATATTTTTTGGGTGGCAATTGAACGAGACTCCATGTCTTATTGTTCTCAAGGGTTTTGACTTCCCTGGACATGGCCATCCTCCATACAATAGACGATTAGACTGGGTAAAGCTTCTCGGTTTCATCTCAAGCATTATATAGAAACCAGCTGATACTATGTAGAAGTGACTCATGATCTTATATAATAAGCAATTACATTATTATTCGTCATGCAAATGTGGATATAAAGGTTTCACATAACTATCAGTGGGAATATAAAATCAACTGGGGTGATTATGCCAACTTTGATCTCTGATACCATGAAGAAACCTTAGAAGGCCTAGTTTTATTTTTGCAACTGGTTGATTACAATGAAGGAATGTAACTGCTTTATACAAACGAAAACTACACAACTGTCAAGAGGAGGATTAGGGTTGTAATCTTGCTATTTCCTAAACAAAGGGAAGAAGATAATTCTATCTTATAATTAATATAAGGCAGTTTGGAAAGAATTATCAAGAGAATTTTATTTCAGTAATCCTCTTTAACTTCACAGACTTTTAGACAGTGTCAACTGTTTTCTCAATATATCCCAGCTTTTCCACACTTTTTCTTTGTCACATAAAATCAATAAAAGAACGAGTCAAAAACAATTCCATTATTTATAACAGGAGTGAAAGAGTATATTTTTTTGATAGAATCACTATTTTTTTGATAGAATCACTATCTACTTTTTGTAACACATCAATTTTTACTAATATTAGAAATAGTGGACATATGTGTTGTTGGAGTCTTTCTTCTCTAATAAGCACACAAATTGGTTACTTGAGAAATTGGCTTCGGGAGTTTCTGATCATCCATATATAATATGTCAGGAAATAAATATTAATGATAATAAGTTGGGAAAATTGTAAAATTATAAAGAAGAACAAAGCTTTAAAATATTTTAATATGAACCTTTTTTCTACTGAATACAAACATAAAATAGACCAGTCTAGTTGGACAGTTTTCTGAAAGTGTATTTACTCTTTTGATATGTTGTCATCTGTAAGCATGCACTTTTCAAGATACAAATAATTTGAAACTAGCAACATATATCAACGTTCTATTTTTCAGCCGAACAATAACTTGAAATTTTTCTCTCACCGAAAGACTAAACTGTTTTTTGGTCCCCTAGATACCATCTTTTACCATATTTTGGTCTCCGAGAGGAAAACCGCGTATAAATGGTACCTAACATTTTGAAAGTGAAAATAATGGGTCCCCAATCCGGTATTGTGATTGGTTATTTGTAAAATTTTATATGGTTAGGGGTATTTTAGTAATTTCACTTATTAAAAAACAAAAAAATTAACTTTTCATCTTTTTCATTTACAACTCAGCCCCTCTTAAAATTACAACCCAGCCCCCCAAATCTTTAAACTACAACTCAGCCCCTTTGTATGTGAATTTACCTTTGTACCCTTCTTCTTCTTCTTGGCGAATTTTCTTCTTCTCTTTCCCGACGCCATTCTTCTTCCCGGCGCCATTCTTCTTCGCGGTGCCACTCTCCGCTCGGGTCCCGGCGCTTGGCTGAGCGGCGCTGGGGTTTGAGCGGCGATGGTGGAGCGGGAGACGGCGGAGCTCGAGGGGCTTCGTCGGCGTGAGCTCGATGGGCCCAAGGTTCTTGACCTTCGGGAGGAGGAGCTCGACAGCGGAGCTTCTAGAGGCGGAGCTCGACGCCTCTCATTCGTCGATTGGAGACCGGCGTGAGCTAGAGGGGCTTCGTCGAGGGGTTTCGTCGAGGAGCTCGACGACGGAGCTTCTAGAGGCGGGTCGATGGTGGCGGAGGCTGTGCGCGAATCGACGGTGGCTGTGCGTGAATCGACGGTGGCTGGCGGAGGCTGTGCGCGAATCGATGGTGGCGGAGGCGGGTCGATGGTGGCGACGACTAGGGTTTTCGATTTGCCTGCGAGTAGGAGCTCCGAAGCTTGGCGGCGATGGTGGTTTTAGGGCGGCGGAGCGGCAGCAACGGAGGTGACTGTGTTAGGGGAG
>JAUOBV010025348.1:0-14508 GCA_032360425.1 Rubia occidens
GAGCTCCAAAGCTTCCTTGAGGACTTTTTCCCAAGATAACCATTACAAGCTCCCCTCACTAGCCTTTGATCTTGATCAAGAATACCATTGTAGAAATAATAGACCAAATCCCCATCCGAGTAGCCATTATACGGACAATTAGTGAGAAGTTTCTTGAACCTCTCCCAATAGTCCTAAAATGACTCCTCATTTCATTGGATGATATTGCTAATATCCTTCTTCAAGATGACGGATTTTGAATTCAAGAAGTATTTTGAGAGAAACTTCCTCTTCAACTCAATCCAAGAGGTGATGCTCTCAGGTGGAAGATAATGGAACCAATCCATTGCAGAATCTCACAATGAAAATGGGAAGGCCTTTAACATGTAAATCTCTTCATTTACCCCTTTGGAAAGCATCCCACTACAAATCCTATAAAAATTAAGGAGGTGTTTGTTAGGATCTTCTCCTTTCCTACCAAAAGAGGATGGTGGCAAGTGTGTCAATCCAGATTTCAACTCAAAATGCCCAGTAGCTCCAATCACCAGATATGTGATGCACATCGGTTGTTGCTCTAGATTGGGATCCATAACCTCCCTCAATGGGATTTGTCTCAACGGGATGTTCCTTCCTTGAATGGAAGGGTGTTGATGTTCTCCTCCCAAAATTTCCTCTTCATGTTCCTCTTGGTGATGCATAGAGGAAGAAGGTTTTGCAAAATGATCACTAGGAGGGGTATTATTCACACTTTCCAAAGAAAGCCTCCTAGCTATTTTCAAGTTCAACTCTAACTCGGGGTCGTAGCGCAGGGGTTCTTGTGAAGAGGATTGAGTATGAACCATACACCAAGACCTCCCCCGAGAAATTGACCATAGAGGAGGATCATGTTGCCTGGCTAGACATCTATCACCAACAAAGTTGGCCATCTGTCACCGAATTCACCCCACTATCCCTCGTAGAAATGACTAATAAGTATTTCTTCCATCCTGAAAGTGTGCGGTCCCGATGAATAGTTATGTCATTGGGGCTTTATCGGTTGAGGAACCCCTCACGTATGAGTTGGTGTGATTGAATGTGTTTCCCATGGGTGGGCAAACATGTGAGCCAACGATCGGTAATGTGATGCTATTCTACTACATGATGGAGGGTGTGAAGATAAACACCGGGTACACCATAATTATAAGAATGCTTAAGGCCGCGAACGCGAAGAAGAAGGATCTACCCTATGGTGGATTGATTACGGCTATGATGAAGAAAGTGAGAGTTGTGCCCCAAAATTGTCCTCTCTGAATGGAGTATTATGATGAGGTGTGGTTCTAAAATAAGCATTTAGTGATCGGATTTGGCGATAGATGAGAGCAATGCGTGATTCCGGTACAAGCCTCAAAAAATGCTAAAAGGGCTAGGGATGAGGAGGATCTTGATAGGGCCAAGGGTTAATCTTCTCATAAGTTTTAAAATTAGGTTTTAACATATTTTTAATATTATTTTCTTATAATATTTGTTATGCTTTTTGAAGAAAGTGTGACATATGCACTTGTTAACAAGTCAGCAAAGCAGTTGGAAGAGCCAAATTTTTCGGCACTTGAATTGCATTCGTAGGGACATGGAGAAAACCCATGAAATATTGGCTAGGGAGGAGATGGAACAACAAAGTTTCATGGAATTGCAAGGCATCAATCTTGTGCTTAGCAATGATGAAGAGCCTAACACATTCAAGCCAGTCTTTTTCGAGAGAGAGGACGAAGTGGATGATGATGCTGAGCGGATGTTGAATGATTGTGTGTTAAGAATCTCTATTAGGATCTTTATTATGTGGTAAGGATGTTGAATGGTTGTTTGCTACTATATGTTTTGATGTTTTGGATTTCTACAATTAGGCTACATTTGGATTATGTTTGATTATGCACGTTTTGGATTTTGTAGTTTGAATTTCAAGAAAT
The DNA here is from genome assembly GCA_032360425.1 of Rubia occidens. NCBI lineage: Eukaryota > Viridiplantae > Streptophyta > Magnoliopsida > Gentianales > Rubiaceae > Rubia > Rubia occidens. The sequence goes on from JAUOBV010025348.1 coordinate 1,923, forward strand.
TTTATTTTCAAGTGCTAATTTTAACTTTTTGATTTTGACCGCATTACATTGTTTGATGTGATCTAGATGAACGGGAAGTGATATCTATCTACAATATAATGTGGTCGGTACTTTCTTTGAGAGTTTAAAAAAAACCATTGGGGCTAAATCATTTCCGAGTTCAGAAGAGGATCAACTGTTTAAAAAAATGACATTTAGCCTGTTACGAGTCTGGAAGTTAATCGCGTCCAAATGACCAATGGGGCCAAACAAGTTTACGAACTTGGAAACCAAGGTTCTGAGTTCGTCCCCCATTTCCGACCTCAATTTGGAAATTTAAAGTGCCATTTTTTGCAGCACGAAATGGATTCCGAGTCCGGAACCATTCACCCCCTGTTACTAAAGGGCCGAATTACATGTTCCGGACATGCAAGAAGTAGACCCTTTACTAACAGGAACCAAATTACTTCTAAACTCGAAACCTCCCCTACATATAAAAAAAAATCCCCAAATCGACAACAAACCCTCATTCCACTCGAATTTGAAGAGCCCTCGCCCCATTCCAACCTTGGAGATAAAATTTTCTTCCACATCAAAGAGACCCACACTCGTACTATAAATTAATGGAAAAGGGAATTTCATCACTCATTCCTTGCTCCACATCGGCCGCCAACAATCCCGGGTATGACAATGTCAAGTTTGTTTCTATGAATGCTCAAAAGAGTATGAAATTTTATGTTAGAAAGGGAAATTGATTGATTGCTATGCTGTAGATTTTAATGAGGTCATGAGGTCATGCGAATTGGTTTAGCCAATCCCTTAGACAAATTTAAGGACCAAAATGTTGAGAAACTGCTTGCTTGCACCGAACCGTCATATTTTGATCTAGTTTGTCAATTCTATTGTAATCTACATGAACTTGAGAATAAGGCTTACTCAACTAGGGTGGGGGGGAGGGAGTTGACATTGCAATTGATCAATGGATTTTGAACGAAACCCTAGAGTGCCCATATAGGAACCCGGAGAGAGTTTACCTGGAAGACATAGAGGGTATGTTGGATGATTGTTATCACAGGGAAAAATTTCCACTACTTTTTGATTATCTATACGTAGACCATATCCAATGTAGTGTGAGGTATTTCCAATGGAACCCAATGGATTTAGGTAAGCCAGGGACTTTTTATCTCCCAACTTTGACAAACAACAATCGCATTGTCTATGAAATAATCGCGAGATGTTAGGTCCATCCGCAGGACACATCACCAAGCTCAACTATGCCACCCTTATGATGTTATATTTCATATTAGAGGGTAGGAAGATCAACCCCAAGGCGACGATATTTAAGTACATACTTTGGGTTGTGACTACAGCGAGGGTGGTAAGGAGTCTCCCTTAATGGAGTTTGATCACCATGATACTGAGGAATGTCAAGGGGTGAAAATTGGCGTGGTGGAGAAACCACCCAAGTTTTTTGACAAAACATACTTCGAAAATAGAGGGTGGATCTTGGATGATAACAAGTGGGTCGATAAGCCCCAAGGTGGAGCAGAGTCGAGCAAGAGGCTGAGAGTTGAAGAAGGTTTGTGAAATTAATTGTTATTTATTAATATATATTTTCATACATACTAATTTTTTGTATTTTCCACTTTTGTATATTCGGAGAAGTCTTACCTCAAAGGTGTTAGAGATTACTATAAGTGGGTTCGTAAGGAGTTCGTTGTGATGAAGGCGAGGATATTGAAGATGGAGAAAAGGTAAAGAGCCTACGAACGCCATCTTGCGGTTACACACCGACCTCATTTTTACCTATCCACATCCACGGGAGATCTAGAGGACGGCTTGGAGTCGCATACACCATAAATAAAGTTTTTTCTTCAATCTTATTAATTTGGTCGTTGAACTTGTTTAGATTTAGGGATGGGTGTTTATCTCAAACTAGTAGTTTTTTTAATCCTCTTTATGGTTGAAATTTTCTTTTGTGTGTTTGGAATTAGGGATGGCTGTTTATCTCAAACTAGTAATTTTTAATCCTCTTTATGGTTGACTTTTTCTATTTACTTGTTTGGATTTAAAGATGGTTGTTTTTTTTCTACTTCTTAAACATTACTAGATTGTTGGTTAGTAATTAAATTTAGTTCAATCAAATATTTAGCCCAAAAATCTCAAAACAAAGACACTTACAATCATTGAAGCTACTTCTTATATTTCCTTTTCTTCTAAACCTTCTAGGCCCACCTCCTTTTGCGTGTGACCTTTCCACAGACATCAACCCAAATTCCCTCTTCATGATCGCACATTTAAAAATTATTACACCGTTAATTAACGTTCCGAGTTCGTAACCTTATCCCCCTAAGGTCTTTCCGAACTTGGAACAACAATCGTGTTTTCACATATGTAACAAACACACACTTACGAACTCGGAAGCTATTTTGCCCCCCCTAAGAACTCGGAACAGTACTAAATTAAAGGTGGTTTGACACAACCGCCATTAATTAGGGCTAATTAAAGGCGGTTATTTTAAAACCGCCTTTAAACCGATTTACTACTGCCGACCACTAGTTCCGAGTTCGGAACAACTAAAGTAAGGTGGTTTCACTTTTTTTAACCGTCTTCTATCGCCTCCTTTAATGAGCTGCTCTCTACTAGCGGGAGTATGTATGTTCATATTGAGGCCATTTTCAAATTTCATCTATCATGTAGACCATGCGACAAAAAATGGCACCTCCTTAGCGTAAGGTTTCTATTTTCTTTTTATATGGGTATTTTGGTAGGAAAAGTGGAGATTAAAATAATTTGGTTGAATTTGAGCATGTATTTCAGCTTATATTAGAAAATAAGAATTTGTAGTTGGGACTGACGAAAACGGAAAGTTGGAATCTTATTGAAAGACGGGGAGTAGAAGAAAGAAACAACACTTTTTTTTGTTTTACAACATTTTATACATTTTCCTCTTTCTAGTGATTTTTTTATATATTGATATTCTTTCTCTTTTTGATAAAATTCTTTCAATTTCATTTACTCATTTTACTTTTTTTCTTTCTAATTCAATTTCTACCACTTATATTATTCACCATAGATCAAAACCCTAAAACTATGATACAAAATATAGAGAAACGAAGGAAGTAATAATAAATATAATCAAACAATTTCATGACTAGATAATTGATAAATATTATATTTTAATGCTAAATAAATTAATTTCATATAGATCAGTTGAGCAAACTTCATCACCTGTCCCTACTCGCGATCATCTTTCCTCCCAACATGAGTTATATGATGGAGCACCACTACTCATAGAATTTAGAAAGAGTATTAGTTTAGAAAGGGCAGCCTTCTCCTAGCAACATTAGGGGGAATTTTCTTCTAATTTTCACCAAATTCACTTGCGAATCATAGATTTTTGGATTCCCCTCTAAAATCTAAACAAATCCATGTGACATTTTAAGATTTTTTGCGGTCTATTTTTCATGTTTTGAGAATTTTTCCGATCTAGAGGGTTTACAACAACATGTTTTGATTTTAGTGTTCAAGAAGGATTTCCGACCTGGAGTTGAACTGGTTCTGCTTTGGATTGGATTTTGGGATTTTATAGGCTTGTAATCTGTTGGAAATCACCACTCTTCAGTAACTACAAGCAGAATTTCATTCAAAAATTTGGGGATGGATAAAGATTTTTCAACTAAGGGTTTGTGACAGGTTTAATTTTAAATTAGTTTGTTTGTCAACCTGGTGGAGTAAGACTTTGGAAAATTAAAGGATTGTTGTTTAGTGGATTTTTATTACAATCTGGTGGCATCGATTTGGATTTTTAAGCAACACTACAGCCGACGAAGATTATGTTTTGGTTAGGGTTTGCACAATCTTAATTCAATCTTGGTCTGGTCTTCTTTTCCGCATGTTTATGTTTCAGATTTACTGAATCATCACCACCATTCAGTGAGTTTCGAATTGAATTTCATTCAGCAAAGCGGAAATTGAAGTCAAAAAATGGGATCAAACCCCAAGCAGCGCCAGTTACTTCTGTGACAAGGTTCAACGTTCTTCAAGCTTTTTTGGTGGACAAATCTTGGTTTTCTTCGGCGAAATCCTTACTGATTGCTTCCTACTGCCACTGATCATGACAGCATCTCATCAGATCACAAATATTACTGGCGGATTTATTCGAACAATCAGGTTTGTCCAATTTGAAAATTTTTGGAAATAATTTCAGAATTTTTTTTTCTCGAATTGTGAGAAATAGTACTGTGAATATTTATCTCATGTGTTAGTAAGAATTTTTGTTTGATTTGTGTGATTTGTGCGAGTTAATACGTTAGTCAACTCTTGTGTGATTCCGATATGTTAGTCAAAATTTTGTAGTTTTATTGGGCAGTTGTTTTTCTATCTAAAATGGTGGATGTGGCTGAATTTTCAAGGGCTCCTCTTGGCCGAAAGAATACAGGGAAAGATAAGAAAAAATTTCTTGACCAGGCTGAGGCTACAACAAGTGATCGTGTTCATCCGTATGTTAAGTCAGTTGAATGGAACAATCTATTGCTTGAGAGGAAGAGAGCCTGGACTGATGCAAAGATTGTTATGGAGAAATCCAATTTGGGCAGTGAGCAAAATAATGATCATGAGGTTGGCTTTGCTCTAATGGAAGATGAAATCTTCAAGGAAAAAGTTAAATCGGTGATGGCTTTCTTGGGTTTTTCAGTATTCTTATGGAGAGCTCCTTGTCTTGTCCAAACTGTTTGTAATGGTTTCCTGAATTTTAGATTCAATTCAGCTGAAGATACAGACAAGGTTCTCCAAATTCCTCAACATTTTTTGAATGGGAAGAAGCTATTCATTACCAATATTCCCGAACCTGGAAAATTTCACATGAGGATCATGGCTTTCAAGACAATCTGGGTGCTCATGGAACATCTCCCCAAGAGCTGCTGGCACAAAAAAGCTTTGGAGAAAATTGCGTTAGTACTAGGTGAGCCAATTTTGATGGACAATGCTACATGTGATCTTGTGGGATATTATGATAGGATCCTAACACATCAAAGAAGCAAAAAAGAAAAAGTAAGCTCCTGAAAACCAGATGGGGAGATCCACATTTAGAAGATTATTTACAACTAATTTAAGCCACGGTGCCCAAAATAATGTGAAAAACTCATACGTTGATGTTTGTGATGAATTTTTCGAGTCAAGGGTAAAGGCATTCGAAGATCTCAAGCAGGGGAAAACTTAAAATTCATATTGTCCCAAGTGCAAACAAGATACTCATACCTAGGATGTTTGTGATGTTTTTCATGATGAGAGGGATAAACATGTTCTTGAAGCTAATAATAAGAAGAAGGTATGTGTTGAGAAAGAAAGAGAGGGTTCGAACCTTGATATTGACGGACCCGATTTGGAACAAGCCCCAGCTATCCCCACTGCCTCTATTCATGATAGTTCTAAATCCAATCCCGAGGCTAGAAGGGAAAATCAAAATTCACAGAGATGGAGCCAAATCAAGGACAAGATGAAAATGTTGATTAACTGCCAAAAGACGGCAGAAAAAGGCCATACAGAGACTAACAATTACCTTTTGAAGTTGACACTGATGAGTTGGAAGCGGCAGGTAAATGCCAGAAAGTATTGTTCACTAAAGGTTAAAAGAAGAGAGTGTCCAGAGTTGGTCGTACAAAATCTAATCACCCGTTCTGGGCAATAAACACAAGAAGCAGAAGTAGAAGCAATTCTAGACCTTCAGTGGAAAGGCCATTTTAGAGACTTGTTCGAGCAGCTTAGAGTTCATCTAGCAGGAGCATCAAAAGCGGCAGTCTGTAGCCAAAAGGGACCTCAGTTTCCAAATGAATACATGGTCTGCATGGTTTTTTTTGGAAACGAAGTAGAATGACAGGATGTGAGTATTTTCATGAAGATTCTTTAGGGTTGGAGTCACTTTGACAATCTAGATTTGTGGCCTAACTCCTGGATATTGGTGATATGGGTTCCGAAGAAATATATGGTGGAAGTTTTTAGTAGAATGGTGCGGAGTATTCATCTAAAGGTTCACAGCTCGTCACCGAATGTAGAATAGTGAAAGGAGACCGTAAAACAACCACTATGGGCCGAACTGAAGGAATTTGCTGGGAGATTAACTGTGCCATAGATGGTATTGGGATATTTCAGTGTTTTTCTGAGTAGTAATGGCCACATGGGTAGAGTTTCTCTGGGCTTGTACCAAATGAAGAAATTCCAAGATACTTGTACTGTCAATTGGTGATCACTTCACTTGGCATAATGGGGAATTGACTATCTGCTGGAAACTAGACTGAGTATTTCTTAATCAATGATGGGATGGTGCTGCTTGTCAGACAACTTACCTTGCCATCTCATCTCGATCAGATCATGCCCCGTTTGTGGTCTTCATGGTATTATTTATTTCATGAAAGTATTGAGTTTCTTGTAATTAATAATGGTCTTTTACAACAATATTAAATTTCCTGTTGTAAATGTATACTTTTTACTACCATTATTCTTACCCTTGTAAGATTTTGGTTGTAAAAGAGAGGTATTTCTTGTAGTGTTGAGTGTAGAGATTCGAGTGGATGATGAAGTAAGGGTGGATTCCATATGTTGCATCCCTACCATATTGCCAGCCCTAATTTTGAACTAAATTTTAAAACCCCTAAAAGAACTTAATTTGATTAATTCTTAGTCCACTTTAAGGCATTTGACTACTCCTCCCATCCCACCAAAATGGCAAAATTTCTTTTATCTCTCTCTTTTATGCAAGTTGATGTTGCAGAGAATAATTGTTTAAAAGTATAAATATTTTGAGAAATCAGTGGATCCAAAATGAAAGTTGTTAAAGTTAAAAATGACATCATGAGAATTAAACAACACATTCTTTTCAATTTTGAGTAATTTTTTAATCATAATACTTTTTACGGCGATGAACAAAAAAAATTGTGTCATTTTTATGGGACATATGAAGTACAAGATTAAACTTTATTGAAGTATAGTGAAACCAAATTTTAACTCTAAATTATTAAGTACTAATTGTTGCGGTGAGTACACTTTCAATTAAAATTTGTTTCATTAAAGGTATTAAGTGATAATTCTTGTATGAATTATATGAATTGAATCATTCTCTCTAACCAATTTTGACCTTTTTTACCCATTTAATCATCTTTCACATATTCAACTTCACATTTAAATTTTAGTGGTTAAAAGTGATACTTTTTTTTATACTTAAATATTGGCTCTCTTTTTCTTTTGTTATAGTTTTTTTACCTTTTTATTTTATGATAAATTCTATTTTCTCCGTCACAAGGGAATCTGAACACTTTCTATTTAAAGAAAATTTCTATATGCCTAAAGACATAATTGCCATTGAAATATTAATATATTACCCCCAAACCCCACCAGTCATTCTCTCACTCCATTATTGCTAAACCCAAAATATCTTTTCTGCTCCGCCCTATTCTAAATCCCAACTTCACCTTCCTAAATTACAATCCAATATCTGCTTGAAATACATGCGCCACACAAAAGCTACCACCTTGTCTCCACCCTCCTCGTCCGCGTGTCTCCACCCTCTAGTCTGTCGCCACCCCCGCCCTGTCGCCATCCCCCGGTCTGTTGGATCTGGAACAACTTCGCTTGAAAACAGGTGACGATCAGCCATTTCCTCCTAATCCCCACCCTCCATCGTAGTCTGGTGCCAAACTCTTCCGCCTTCTTCTTCCAAACCCAACGCCTCTAACCTTATCTTAATTTACATAAATTTTGTACCTTTTTCGAGGCGGCACTGTCATGTTCCTTCATTTTCATATTTCTAACCCGACTCTGAAGGCATTTTTGAAGGTGAAGGTGAAGGTGCAATCCAGCCACATGTTTTTGCTTTGCTTTGAATTTTTTATTTAGGTTTTTGTTGTGAAGTTGGTGGGATTGGGTTTTTGTTGTGAAGTTGTGTATTTGCATTGATATTGGTTCTTAAGGTGAAATTAGGGGTGTTTTTATTTGATTTGGGAGGTTTGATTTGGGCAGCAATGTTGAGGATGAAGAACATGTTAAAGAAGAACACATTGAAGAAGAACACGTTGAAGAAGAATAGGTTGAATAACCTTGAGACGACTGAACAAGACAAGGACATTTTGTTCATTTCACCTCTCTAAAATTAAAAGAACACTTTTCTCTTTTTGCAGGTTGACCTGTAACGGAGGGAGTAGATCACTTCCATTCATGTCATTTACTTTTTGCACTCACCTATTCAACACTTAACACTCATTTCATCTTTTAAAAAAATATACCCCCGTCCCTCCCTAATTTGTTATATCTAACTTTGACTATATATTTGAATAAATATATGAGTAATGATATTATTATTGTTAGAATCATGAGCTTCTATCATAAAATCAATTAGTACTATTTAGGGGTAACTCATAATCTTATATATTGAGTTATATGACTGTCAACCTCTAACACGCCCCCTCACGTGCAGCGGTATGAATCATCACGCAAACGTGGACAGAAAGGGGTAACAGGCCAACCTTAGGCTCTGATACCATATTAGAATCATGGGCTCCTATCATAAAATCAATTTGTACTATGTAGGGGTAACTCATAATCTTATACATTGAGTTATATGACTGTCAACCACCAATGTGAGACTCTAACAATTATACTCCCTTCGTCCCAACTCCAATTGTAAAATTACTTTCTGGACACTATGTTCAATCAAAATTTGACCGCATATTTGAATAGATATATTGATAAGGACCAGGCCCAAGTGAGGTTATATGATAAGATGTCAAAATGTAATTTATAATGTTTTTCTTAGTTTAGTATTTTTAGGGGCTTAACACTATACTCTTTTTCTCATTGGGTTTTTTTAATGAGGTAGTGTGCTCACATTTAGAATTATTTTTGAAATATTGTAATTTAGGAGTTTTGATTTGATTATAATTAGATTTGGTAGGTTTAGATAAGGTAGATTCATTTAAGAATTCATCCAATATCTGGATTGATTTACTTGGATGAATATGGTCATCATTTATATTTAAATTAGGTAGTTTAGTTAGCTATGGTTTTATCTTCGTAAAACTGTCATAAGTTGAATCAGGTTCCAATTGTAATTAGGGTATTGGTTTGAAAATCAACCTATAAATAGAGGGGGATGAACCAAATTTTTTTTACAACACTTTTATCAATCATATATTCAAAATTTTGAGACATTCTCATCATTTATATTGTTTCTTAACCCTGCGGGCTAGTTAAGTTTCAATCTCCTCTATAACCTAACCCTGCAGGCTAGATAGTTCATAGAAAACCCTTGTGATCTAAACCTGCGGGCTATTTAGAGAGCAAGTCTGAGTTGAGTGTACTATGCGGGCTAGACGCTGCAATTTTGTGCAACATAGGTTGGTTGGGAGATATTCCCATCTTGGTTAAAGATCTGATATTCCGCAATCCAGAGTATTTACAAGGAGATTTATATCAGTTGGTATCAGAGCAAAGAAAAAGTTTCTGCAACCATCATATCAGTGGGCATCATAGGACGATATCAATAGGTACCTTTATATTTGTGCTTTTTTTAAAAAAAAGAGTAGAAGGGATCCACAGCCGCTCTAGTCCAGTTCCGATCGCAGCTCAGAATCTCCGACGATACCGCCGCCGCACCATCATTTTCTTAATTGTCTCTATCCGACCTCAAGAATCCCACCATTCTGCTTACCGCTCAGCTTTAGCCACCGATCATCGTCCGTCAGATTTCCACCATTCGTCACCTTGATATTTGTCAGTTTCAGATCTGAGCTTCTCCAGATCTGATTTCGTCTTCTCTGACCCATTTCCGTCGCTGACCCGTCAACCGGCCGGATACTCATAGGTGTTTCCTTGATCTTTATCAGGTCTCCGACCACATCAGCAACAACCTTCACCGATCTCCGGTGGCATTTGCGAAAATAGGTACAAAGAAGAAGAAGAAAATTCAGTGGAAGCAAAGAAGTTTGACGCGTACCCATCACACGCGAGCTCATAACCAGAGAGCGTGGGATTCATGCGCACATCAGAGGCGTGTCTGATACATGCACAAAACAATAGCCCACTTCCTTATCTCGCGAGTTGATCATTATCCCGTGACTTGTTCATATTCTAGCGAGTTGTTCTGATTTTCTTGCCAGCTTGTATCTTTCTCGTGAGTTCAAGGAATTTCTGCTCAATCAGTGCCTAGTCACTACCTAGTCAGCATCCAGACACTATTTATTATTAGGAATTTGTAGGGATGGCATGGGATGTTTATTTACATTTATTTTTGAAGATCATTCTCGTTTCGAGGATGAAACTTTTCAACCACGGAGGGAATGATAAGATGTCAAAAATGGAATATATTATATTTTTCTTAGTTTAGTAATTGTAGGGGTTTAACACTATACTCTTTTTCCCATTGAGTTTTTTAATGAGGTAGGGTGCTCATATTTAGAATTATTTTTGAAATTTTGTAATTTAGGAGTTTTGAATTGATTAGAATTAGATTTGGTAGGTTTATATAAGGTAGATTTATTTAAGAATTCATCCAATATTTGGATTGATTTACTTAGATGAATATGGTCATCATTAATATTTAAATTAGCTAGTTTAATAAGATATGGTTTAGCTTTGTAAAGCTGTTATAAGTTGAATCATATTCCAATTGTAATTAGGGTATTGGTTTGAAAATCACACTATAAATAGAGAGGGATGAACCAACGAATTTTACAACACTTTTTTTTATCAATCATATATTCATAATTTTGAGACATTCTCATCATTTATATTGTTTCTTAACCCTGCGGGCTAGTTAAGTTTCAATCTCCTTTATAAACTAACCCTGCGTGCTAGATAGTTTATAGAGAACACTCGTGATCTAAACTTGCGGGCTATTTAGAGAGCAAGTCATAGTTGAGTGTACCCTTTGGCTAGACGCTGTAATTTCGTGAACCTTAGATGGGTTGGGCGAGATTCCCATCTTGGTTAAAGATCCAATATTCCACAATCCAAAGTCTTTCCAAGGAGATTCATATCATTATAGGCCTATATTAATTAGCCCATGAAGGTTTGAAACGGTAAGCATTGATACCGTATTTATGGAAAAATGGAAAGATATACAGAGAGAAGCGTTATTAAGAATATACAGTATAAATACCATGAATGTACTTATTTTCTGATTCATTGACTCTTATACGGTATTTGGGCTCTTTGCTGACTTAAGCTTCAGAGTTTTTACCCCTGGGATTCTCCCAGGGCTTGCAGGTCACAAACTAGGAGCTCGAGCGGTTGGTTCATTTGGTTCACAGATGCATCAATTGGCATGCCCAGTGGGACCGATTGGGTCAAATTTGAGTGCTTTGGTTTATGTCTACGGTTACTCAAAGAAGCAAGAGATTGAGATTGAAAGGAGCCAATGAAGAAGTACAGTCGAGAAGAAGTGATATGGAGAATCCTCAAAAATTGTAGAATATCGAGCCTGGTGAGGTTCGAGCACCTACAATTGAGCCAGGAGCGATACGTGTCTCAACTGCTGAACATGAAAAGATACAGGTTTCGAGTGGACATGATCTGCAAATTGTTAAGGCCCCTCAAACAGATTTTGCTGGACCTTTGAGACATCTAGAGGTTAATATGTAGCAAGGAGCTTGAAATGCTAGCTCTGCCCAGAATGTGCCTGCTAGTTTACAGGATGATAGACATGGGTGGTTCACGGAAGTTTCTGGTGGTTATCACATGTAGGTGTACAAATGAACCCTCTAACAGAATTAAACATTGGGAGTGGTTGGATCACAACAAGACTTAACGCAGGTGGTGCGCACTCAGGCGGCTGCATGATATTGAGTTAATGTTTTCCCAAGACCTATGAGTAACCTATGATAGCTTACCCATACCCAGGATATACATGAGAAGCATTCCAGGCACGACCTCAGCCTTCTTTTCTGGATTATTCACAAGGGGTGATGTATTCGATACCCCATTAGCTCCAATAACCTCAAAGGTCACTATCCCATAAGCCGAGGCAGGATATGGGATAGCGACCTTATTGGGGATTCAGGGATATGGAACCATAGTAGCTAGTCAGGGGTCTTATAACCCTTATGGGTAATTGTTTGTCTATCCAAGGGGTATGCAGCCTCGGCTGAACCCTGGTTACATGGGTACTCAATAGGTGTATCCAATGCACTTTAGAGGAAATGAACATGAGATGAATCCAATTGGTGGGCATCAAGAATCAACCGTGAATGTTGAGACTCGTTGAAATAGGAGTTAGACAGGTAAATTGGTCTGATGGGTCAAGCTGCTGGATTGCCATTCAGTTCGTTGATAACAGGGGTTCGATGACCTGTTGATGTAAAGCCACCGGAAGGACTTCCTACTTATAGTGGTGAGACAGATCCTAGAGAGTTGATTCAAAAGTACTTAAGTCTGATGAACTCGAGAGATTTGGAGGAGAGGTTGACATGTAAGTTGGTTGGGAGCTATCTTCGAAGGAAGGCCCAGGAGTGGTTCAATAAGCTACCTGGGGGTTCCCTGCATTCCTATAGGGAATTCAGTTGGGCTCTGGTAAGCCAATATGCCCAGAAGAAGAAATTTACAAAGACCCTATTAGAGC
>JAUOBV010025541.1:0-14488 GCA_032360425.1 Rubia occidens
AATTGATGGCCGACATCACATGTCATGATCTCTTGGAGTTCTTTGCGTTGAAAGTTACGATTAGAAAATGAAAGCAAAGGGTAGAAATCAGTTAACACTTACACTGTTCATCATAAGTATTATTATATCTCTTTATTATATACTACAGGGTCGACTGATATGCAAATAGAACAAAATTACAAGTTCAAAGTGTAATAAATAATAGACTAAAATGTTTGAATGGTCCCCAACATATCTTTTGGTCCCCATTCGCAAAACTGCCCTCATTTGACACCCAACAAATCCAAAATGATTTGTTTGGTTTCCAATCCCATTTCCGAGCGGTTTTCCGTCGGTACATGCTCACGTGACCGGCACGTGCTACACTATTTCGGACAGCACAGGGGTCAAATCGTAATTTTACCCCTGAAATAAAAAAGAGTTCAGATTTCCGCCGTCGCCCTTTGCCGGTCCGCTGCCTCCACCGCTGCCGCCGATCCGCCCAGGTTTTCGCAGGTCTGCCCTGGTTTCCGCTGATCCGCCCAAGTTTCCGCCGATCCGCCCAGGTTTCCGCCGCCGATCGCCAGACCTCTCCGCCGATGGCCCAGACCTCTCCACCGATCGCCAGACTTCTCCGCCGCTCGCCCAGACCTCTTCGTCACCGTCCAGACCTCTCCGCCGCCGCCGCTAATAATTTTCCGCCTAAATTCACGACCTTCGCGTCCTCCAAATCCTTCACGCCCGAGCTCACCCAAGTTCGACCCAAGTTCGAGAAGGAGGGTCAGTCCTTGAGCTCGACGACGGGACCCCTCGATGAGTTCTTGATCGCAGGCGATGGCGGGAGAAGCGGCTGGGATTCACAGTCTAGCGAAGAAGAAGACGCACGTGATCTTCACGCACGAACACACCCTCGAGCGCGTGTACACCACGCACCCGCCAATTAATTTGGTCACGTGAAAATTTTGGCCACATGCCGGTCACGTGAGCATGTACCGATGGAAAACTGCTCGGAAATGGGATTGGAGACCAAACAAATCATTTTGGGTTTGTTGGGTGCCAAATGAGGGCAGTTTTACGAATGAGAACCAAAAGATAGTATTATAACATATGTTGGGGACCATTCAGACATTTTAATCTTTTAAAATTATAAAAAATATTTTTTCAGATAGGCCTGACGAAAATGAAGCAGTGTACCAGCTGCTTAATTACTTGTTCTTCTTCAAATCAGCTCATTGTACATGTGAACGGATGAGACACGAAAATTAGGTTTGTTTAGTTCATATATACGTATGCGTGGAGATGATTTAGGGCTTCGTTTATAAATGCGTGGAAAGCAGCGTTGGTTCATGGTAAGGCAGGACAGATAGAGATTGGAGATTGGAGATTGGAGATTGGAGAGTATGCAGAGGCTACAGCTTAAAGATAAGTTGCCTCCTGCTTAGGGAACCCCAATCACCTCTACAAAGTACAAAATTGGCCCATTAAATACACATGGCCGCGGCGGAGATATAGTGCTCCATTAAATACACATGGCCGCGGTTCCCTTCATACCGAAACCACCTCCAAAGACTAAATTACACCCGCTTACGCCAATCATAAAAAATCTCATTTCAATAAATTTTAGCGTCAAATTATAATTATTTATAAAACATGATACATTTTAATTTATTTTTTAAAATTACAGTAATCTCTTTGCAATAAATAAAAACACTAGTGGAGAAATGTCTATTGAACGAGGTCATATCAGACCAGAGGAGGCACTTGAAAAGTGTCTTCTCTAACTTCATCTTTAATCTATTTCGATAAAATGCGGTTCAATAACGGCCTTTGATTAGGGTCCGAAATAGGTTTTGAATTTGGAACCTATTTATGAGATTCTAAAAAAGCTGCCGCAAACCTCCTTGAAACAAAGAACAACAAAACAACGGAGCATCTCAAAGCAAAGAATTCTAACAGAAATTCCATATAATGTATAGAAGAACACAATGGAGCAAAGGCGGTTATTGAAATCCTAGCGCGGTGGTAGAGAAACCCTAGCACGACAGCGAGAGATGGTTGCTCCGATGGAGGAGGGTAGTAGAGGCGGCGACGGAAGACAAGAACCGAAGGGTTTTCAAGCGGCGACACTAGCGTAGCGGTGGGAGAGCATCGCTTTTGCGGAGGAGCATTGACGGTAACGGGGCAGCAGAGCATCGACGTTGCAGCGGCGGCGTGGGTCTTCTCCAATGGTGCTGCGCAGCTGTGGGTGGAGGCTGGGGGTGGGTGGTGGAGGAAGTCTGATGGTGGAGGCAGGAGAAAACAAGGGAGAGAGGTGTGAGTGTGGAAAAGAAATCCTAAGTGTTGAAAAAGCTAAGGACTATAATTTTATTTATATAGTGGATTAAAAGGCCCAATTAAAGGCGGTTGTACAATAGAACAATGTTTAATAGATTTAAAACCACCTTTGAGTGAATTGGGAGGGAGTTCTGAAATCGGAACCTATTCCTAATTAAAGGCGGTTCCTCGGTGAACAAGCATTAAATTAATCACTCTTTCCCCACTAGTGAAACAAGCATTAAATTAGCTCATTAGTTACATTATTATAAAATGATCTGTCTAACGGTTAGTCGATTCAAAATAAGACTTTGTGAACTCTAAGTATTTATTTTTTAAAAATCTTTAATGTAAAGTTCAGATTTATCTGGTTGGCAATTTGTGGAGTTATGCAAATATGGAATTATTTTGTTGAAACATCAAAGAAGGAATGCTTGGAGTTTTATGGAATGACATGAAGAAATCCAATGAAATATTTCATCCATAATAATTTTATTGGAGAATATATCAATTCCTATATTTATGCGATTTGATTAAAATCAGAATTTGAAATGGACAAGAAATTATATACGCATAAGATTTCATGTGTGCGAAAACTTTCTATGTTGTAACATACGAAAAGTTGAAGACTAAATGAATTTATTTGATTGAAGAATATTGCGAGGATATTGGTTTATGGAAGATTGAAAATTTCCCAATATATTATTTTAGGCGTGTATTTGAAGCATATTGGATTTATGAAAAGTCCCTATAATTATGGAATTGGATTTATAGAATATTATGGGATATGTTGAGATAAGGAAAATCCCTTTATCTATGATATTATGATATGTTTCAGAAGAAGATATGGAATTGGAATATTGTGGAGATTACTATGGAGAGTTCTGATCTGCTCATGTACTATAAATAGAGGACATTATCGGTCGCATAACTCGTGATTTTAATTGCCAAAATATGCACTCAGATTTTCTATCTTTCCAAGAGTACTGCGAGAGCCAGTAGACATATGTTCTAACATACCGTGACCTGTTGATTAGTTCAGAATCGTATACCTTAATTTCTCGGGAGGAGGAGATCCAGCGTCAACGAGTTTCGAGGTCAGAAGGAGTCTGATCAAGGCGGATCGGTATTAAGGGGAGCTTGCAAAATCCACACGTTGTAATTAGAAAAGATAAGTATAGTTGTATGATGTACTTTGTACTGTACTTTCTGATTAGTGAATTTATTCTGAACTGGGCCAAACCCCGCAGATGTAGGTGGATTTCACCGAAGTGCATAACCAAACCGTGTGTGTTCTTGTGTTATTTTCATTGCATACTTGGTTAGATAGGTTATGTTGGAACACAAGTTTAATAAATAAGCTAAAACGGTAAAATCAAAATTTCATTTATAATTAAGCATGCGTGATTAGTATAATGAACAAACAACGGCTTCATTGATTTACTAGCTAGTAGAAATTAAATTCTTTTTAAAAAGGAGATACAAGCAAGTTCTTAATCAATTTCCACATTTGTACTTAAAATAAAATATAAAAATTAAAATTTCATTACTAATAATAAATCTTGACTGATATAAATTGTTTGTTTAATGAAAAAATAAGTCACTGAAAAATGCAACTAAAATTTTATACAATTATTGAAATTTAATAAAATTATGTACTTCCTTCGTCCCTCTAATTGTGTTTTACGATTTCTTTTTTTCACTATTTATTGATAATTTTATAATTTTAATATCTTAAATCATGTATGACAATAAATTATAAAAATATATATATTATAAAAAATATGTGTTACGATGAATGTAGCAATATCTCACACGAGAATTTTCATATTTATATATCAATATATTTGTACAATTGAAACAACATCAACTTTATTGATGAATAGTGAAGTAAGACACATATAGATGATGGAGAGAACTGCTAGATTATAATAATTATAATTATATTAAAATAATTTTTGTTAGGGTAAATAAACATAAAACTATTTTGGTAAAAGAGAGATTCAATGTATATGAAGCCATTGATAATAAAATGAAATATTTATAATAATGTATATTATTATTTATGGATGAGATTCACATCATGAGTTTGGGTTTGGGATGAGAATCACATCATGTTGCGGACATGTCCCATTTATAGGTTCAAATTATTAATTTTAAATAGTACGATGAGATATTAATATTTATTGGATGTAAGCTACGAGTATGAATGAAGCAAGCACCCCATGTTCTATTTCAGCTTTCACATGCATGGATTTGCTCTAAATACAACTACTCCCATCCTGCAATTTTGATGGGCAATAGGATTCAATCCAAAACAAAAGCAAGAATAAGAGGCAACATGAACGAGTAGCATAAGTAAAGGAAATTAAATAAATTTATGGAACTGTTATATATGGAACTGTTAATGAGTTTATCATTCACAATGTCTTCTTTTAGTGGTCTAAACCTTAGGCCGGAGTTATTGTATAATTGTTGTAAATTTTATTTTGGGATGAATTTTTTTTAAAAAAAATATGCTAATAATCTATGAACCTATTGTGCAATTAACAAAAAAAAACTATATAAATATCATAATCTTTAAGATTTTTCATGTTCTTTTCCCAATCGGAATTCTCCTCCGACGATCTAAAACCTATAACAACCGCTGTTCCGCTACCGTGCTTCTTCACCACCGGCGAGATAGTTGCAACGCTGCATCACCGCTCCGCTGATCTGTGCCACCGCCGCTCTGCGTCACTGGCGAGATCGTCTGCCACCGCTAGGGCAAGCTCTGGACTCCGATGTCTTCGTCAACAAGCTCTGTGACATTGCTCTGAACTACGATGCCTTCGCCAACAAGCTCTGCGCTACCTTCTTCATCAACACTGCTGCAAACGAAGGAGCTAGGGCACAGACGTTTTCGGCACGATGATTAATGATCCGGTGACGGAGGAATCGATGTTTCCAGCAACGTGATCGACGTTCCAGGGGGCAGTTAGTGCAGATCGGTCGGAGAAGTTGCAGGTTGTTGCGTCAGGTTGATGTTTTGTTTTTACGCGCGCTACAATGTTTGTTTTCATACTGCTTGTAGATCGATCGGAGAAGTTGCAGGTTGCTGCGTCAGGTTGATGTTTTGTTTTTGCACGTGCTAAGATTTTTGTTTTCATCATGTTTCAGAACGGTGAGATCCACGCGCCTTTGGAGAAGAAGGCTCGCTCGTGCAAATTTGCATGGACGACGAACTGTGGCGGCGAATGGCAATGGGCGCGGTGGACTGCAGACGACAGATGGACTGAGGTTCTACATGGAGAGGTGAGCTTTAATTTTGTGTTTCGTTTTTTCAAAGAGATATAATGAGATTTAATATTATTTGATTGAGTTATGATTAGTAAACTTTTTATGGCCTAGTGGTTAGTGCTCTTGTTGTTGAGGTTAGTGGTTTAGGGTTTGGATATCACTTGACCTTTATTTTGAATAATTTATACATGCTGACCTTTAATATTATTTGACTGAGCACTTGGTTAATAATAAGTCTTTGGTGTAGTGGTTATTGCTCTAAGCTTTGTGGTTAGAGACCTTTGATTTTTTTAAAATTCTTAAGGTACTGTAACTTTTTGTTGATGTTTGTACCTTTTTTTTCTCTTATGTTGATGTTTTTTCATTATTCGAGTGAGGTTTAATTGATATGAGTTGATGTTTTATAGTTTTTTCCGGTGATATGGACTGATATTTGTAGTTTTTATTTTTATTTTCTCATGTTGTTTTTCATTTTCCGGATGAGGTTCAGGTGTTAAGATTTGATGTTTGTAAATTTTGGGTGATATATGTTCGTATTTGTATTTTTAAATAAAAATTGTTGAAGTTTTATGATTTTCAGAGTGAATAATATATACTCTTGAGGTATCATATCACTTTTGTTGATGTTTTTTTTTAAAAAAAATCCTCTCATATTGATATTTTTCATTTTTTGAGTGAGTTTTAGTTGATATGAGTCGATGTTTTGTAGTTTTTGAGGGGCTATATGGGCTGATATTTTTAGCTTTTTCTCCCATGTTGATATTTTTTTATTTTCTAATTGAGTTTTTGGAGATAGGAGTTGATGTTTGTAGTTTTTGAGTGATATAGGTTGATTTTTTTTATTGTTTTTTGTTGTTGATGTTTTTCATATTCCGAGTGAAATTTTGGTGATGGGAATTGATGTTTTTAGATTTTGGTTGATTTTGGTTGATGTTTGTAGGTTTTTTTTAAAAATAATAATAATTGAAATTTTGTTGATGTTTTTATGATTTTTAGTTGATGTTTTGTTAGTTTTAATCGACGTTTTTTTTCTTCAATTTTTTGTCATTTTTTATTTTTATTTTGCATTTTTAGTTGATGTTTTATGATTTTTCATTGATATTCTATTTTTTTATGTTTATAAATTTCAGTTCGATGATCATATTAATTATTTGCATTTTAAAAATATTTTAAATAATTTTTTTGATTTTTTTTCAAACTGCAGATGGTGGAAAAATGATGGGGAAATTGGATTAAAATACCCCTGAAAAATGTTTATGATAGGTCCCCATAAAATTATTGGAGATAGGTCCCTAAATCTAGAATATAGCTAGAATTGCATAAAGGTCACTGCCTAAAGTTTAGCCTGCTTCACATGAGACCATTTCTTTAGAAAATAATAGAGTTAGTTTTATATTTTGCCATAAAATTTACTTTTTTTTAATCTTTAGCTCATTAATTCCTATTACAACGCTTCTAAACTTTATAATAAATAATAGAATTTGACGAGTTATCCCTCCATTCATTCATGCATTGACAAAAAAAATACTCACACATCTACTTATCTTAATACTTCGGAATTTTTTATATTGACACTATTTTCATTTTTAGATGTTGTTTTTATATTGACACATCTTTTGGTAAATCCTATATTATTTTCATCCATTAAATTTATTTTTTACTGTTCCAATACAACCTCTTCCACCCATTTTTTTTAAGAAAAAAATCGTGCCCATTATTTGGTGCCAATATTTTGGAACCAAGGGAGTACATTGATTTAAGAGATTTACGGATGTAATGTAGTACTTAATTATAAGCAAATGGTGTACAATGCAAGGGAACATTTCTGTTTTAATTAATGATGGTCTTGTTTCATTTGTTGGAATATATATATATGTATATCTAGTTGAGTTCACGAAGAATGAGTTAGCAAACAATTATCAAAATATAAAAAAAAATGAGAAATAGTCTCTTGATAAGAGCCAAAAAGAGGTTGGTTGAAAAAAAGAGCGGTGTGCAACCTAACATTCAGGTTTCTAATAAAATGTAGCAACTGAATTGAATTTGATTGTGAATTTGGTGTTTGCAACATGTTTTGTTATGTTCACTCATAGGGTGATTTATAGGAGCAAACAAAGAGTTTCCTATAACGACAACTGACTGCAGATCATAAATATAAAAAGGGAGATTACAGTATAGATGATTCTAATATACGTGATAGCGTTTATCTCTTCCTTAAACTGCCTTCGGATGGATAGTATAGGAGTTGATATCGATACTTCACCCTAAAACGCATGATGAAATACACATTAGTGTGAGATTTGAAGTTTTAACTGCAGTTATAGTTCCCACTGGATGCTACCAATCAGGCAATCATCAAACAATCAATTAGTTCCAACAACTATTTTACTGTCTGAAATGGTCTGTTCTGAAAGGGGAATAACCTTTATTTCAACATGCAATACAAAAGTCTTCAACAAAACTAAAAGGAACATATTTTGTTGCTCATGGCTTTAAATATACACACATTCTAAGTCATTGAATTAGAACACAAGCAAAAATTCAGCTCAGAAAAGAAGCTAAAAGATGGCTAAACTTTTCTTTACATTCCTTATCCTCATCTTTGCTTCACAAGCCTCTGCCCTATATGATGCATTTTTACCTCTCCAATCAAATCAATCTCCAAAGATACTCCTAGATCGTTTGAAATTTGTATAAAATCCTTACAGTGAATGTACAATAAGAAAGAAAAAAAATCAGTTGAATAAAGAACTAAACTGAAAGAATGAGTAACTGACTCAGGAATTCCTAAGTAGCAGTAAACTGTAAAGTCAGTAGCAGTAAACTGTAAAGTCAGTAGCAGTTACCTGTAAAGTCAAGAAAGCAAGAAAATTTATCTTCGTTATGATGTCCAGTAGCAGATACTAATACAGAGAGGGAGATCAACTGGACAAAAATGCATGAGTTTCGCATTCCTGAAGGACTTCCACACATATTTCAAGATTCTTGCACACGATGCTCTCGAACTTCCTGGAAGGCTGAGAAGCTTGACTTGCGAGAAATCAGAATCCGTGTGTTGAAATATCAGTTTTCTCATACAATCGCTTCGTGAGATAAGAGAAAATTGCAAAAACAACCACCATAAGGAAAGGAACTTCATATGATATTGCTGACTTTTTGAGAATATACCAAATGACCACTGATCTCTTCTGTGCCATTGAAAATTTGATTAAACCTTACAATATTAATAAGAATGGAAGTCGTGAATTATTTACACGAACTAAGAAAGTCATTCTTAAAACAAGACACAATCTCATATGGATTGCAGCGAATTTCAACTTTCTCATGACTAACAAAATTTTCATCTTCTTCCAAGATGTGCCCCATTCTCTTTACTTTTATAAAGAAAGAAAAAATCAACCATAAACATAGGTCCGGTAAAATAACATAGATTCTAGTCTTATATTCAATCAATTCATCAAATAAAAATTCCATTTCAAAACATCAAGTACCTTGGTCAGAGTTGATGAACTGTAACCCTACAGTGAAAGAAAACACACACAAACATGTACATCAACAAACAGAGATGAAACCAAATACAACGCACGTGCAAAAACATATAGACAACCATAAGCCTTTTGATCCCATTTCATGAAAATCACTGATAAATGAGAAACAAGGCCATCTAATACAATCACGACACAATTTAGATTATTCTAGAATACCAATTCCCATAACAACAAAAAAATCGAAGGGAGAAACAGGAACGTTACATGGAGGAGGATGGGTTGATACTGAGCACAAGATTCTCTGAATTCCGAAGAACAAAAAACAGAAAATAACTTACAAATTTTCTTTCACTTGCATCTCCAATTCCAACCTAACAATGGAAAAAAAGAAAATAATTAGCAGATTAACTTACACCTTTGATCGAACACCTTGTGTACAGATCTGAAATTACAGCAGAGGAAACCAAAACAACAAATCAAAAAATGCCATGCTCCCCTTTGAACAAAAAAAGCAAATTCCATGCCACCCCCTCAATAGAATAAATACCTAACTCTTGGAAAGAATCACTCATCTCTGAACCTGCCACCTATTCATCATCAGCAGAAGAGATAGATATTAAACATCCAAGATGGGGAAAAACAATTAGACCTTTACAACAGTGCCTGACTCACAATAAATATCAGAGACCAAAGCTGCAAGTGAACGGTTGGGAAATTGAAGGGATGACCGACTACCGCCACTCCGTGGCTCGGCCTACCAAAATCCAAACAAATTGACCTGCGGCAAAGAAGTGGACACGTTCGCACGAGTGGTGAGGCGGCCAAATCGTTGCTGGTGATACAGGCAAACGAAGAGGAGATTTTATTCAAAATCAGACAAACGAAGAAGAAGACACGTTAATGGGGTTTCTTCTGTAGAGATTCACACGTCATACTTTTGGTGAAGCGGAAGATGTGAAAATCAAGTCCAACAGAGAGAACGAAAGGCAACCGGCACAAGAGGTGGGCGTATGTGAAGCTGCTGTTGGTGAAAACAAAGAGGTGAACGCATACAAACTAAAGGGAAAACCGTCTATTGACAACCGGTAGTATACCCAGAGCAGCCGATAGGAAAAATAGGTGATTCAAAGACTGCTAAGACGGCCCAGGTTAGAAGGGATTTTGCCAGTGAAGCAATTATCTGAAAGATCAAGTATATGAAGCTTTGAAAGCCTTCCAATCTCTCTTGGAATCCCTCCTATTATATTGTTATTCTGCAAGACTGCAAAAATAAGCGCCCCTTTGATCAGTATACCAAATGTAACATGTATATTTAGTGAAAACTTTGAAAATTTTGGTTAGTACGGTAAAGATAGAATGAATTAACTAAAAACAACATCCGTAAACATTACTCAAATGATTTGAAGGTTTATCAAGTAGCGAATGCTAGGAGAAACAGTGCTATATAAATTCTGACTTGGAGTTTCCCTGCACCACAAGAAACTACAGTAATATAGCAATAAACATAAAAGCGAAGTGGTCGTATCCACCACATACGATGTTCTTGTGATTACTTATAAGCACCTTAGGAATAAATACTCAGGTTTATGCTTTGCATTAAGTTGTAGGCTTTCTTTGGTTGCTGGAATGATCACTTGTAAACTAAACTTTTGCAACAAAATAATGTCTGACCAGAAGAACCTCTACGTGCATAAAGATACACTTATGAAATTACAAAAGCTAACAGTACTCATCTTATTTAGTTTGCTCTGTCAAATCCCTCGGCCCACTCTGTAGACAAATGCAAGAGAAACTAAATAAACTACGAATCAAGATGGACTTATTTCAATGTACAAACAATCAAAATTTCACGATACGGTGGTGTAAGTCTTCCCTGATACGATACGATTTAATCATTCATCAATGATTAGTATTGATTTTAAAACACATAGCAATAAAATCTATGAATATTGATGCATAGAAAATGAAAATCCAGGTTAAACTACATGATTTTAGGAACTACAGTTATTACTTTCAGATTTTAATATGAATATTACAATAGTCTCTTACAGTGTTCATATAGTTGTGACGATAATTGCAGAAGTTGGAGATATAAGTAGAAGAAATGAGTGAATATATACGTAATATGTATTGCAGACCTTCAAATTAGCGCATCTAGAGTGAAACTTGTTGCCCGAGGTTCCTGATTCCTCGTTCTTGTCATCGACCCCATCGGGGAAATGGCCTGTTTTGATCTTTCGATGATAATCTGGCATTGTTGGTATTGAAATTGATAGGAGAAAGAGCTTTTCTCAAGGGGCTTTCCAGTGGTTCAGACTTTTCCTTCAATGTTCTTTCGGCAGAAAGGTTTGGATCCTGAGAATCACACAAAAGCACGATATTATTCCGTTTCTAAGCTTTTCTTAACAAGTTCTTAATGGATATGATCTCTTGAAGGTAAACTGAAAGGTGGTAGGAATGTAATTTGTTTCCAAACTCAGATGCTTACCTCCATTATTATATCTACAAGGCCTCCGAGATCAAACAAATCTCTGCGAGCTACGCATGCAGCCTTATAGATGTAATGATCACTTTTAAGAAAAACATGTTTTATCCAAACAAAATGTGTTTTCCAGAAAACAGTTACTGATCTTTCATGCAAACTTGAACAGCCTTGGTTGCCGAGGACTATTGATTTTGCTGAGCAAACAGACTTTGGAGTTCTTCTGTCCACCGGAGTTCCAAACTGACCAATCCTTTGAGCACTTGGAGTTTTGCCCTTAGATTCCAGCCACTTACGAAGCTTTATCTCCATATCAACCTTTGGGGTGTTTCTTTTCTGAGCTAAAGATGCAAAATTGTACATTTGACGTGTTCGCGATGCCAAACTAACAGTATGAACAGATTCTTGATATGCACCTGGATTCTGATCAGTAAAAGACATTAGGAAATGAACATATGCCAAACTTGGATTTGAGGAAATCAGAACAGAAAGAGTATACCAGACAAGCAATCATCAGGGCCTGACTTCTTCCTCCCAGTGAATCTTGTGGAATTCGGGTCAGTTTGCTTTCACTGTAAGGAATTCAAGGTTTATTGTTGTTTAGCACGTAGATAACATTGGAAAGTGCAAACAAAGACTGGTTGATCTTGGAACTCTCCTGGAGACGAATCCCTTCATTGCTTGTCTTTTTGTTATCCTCAAATCCTGAACAAAGAGCTTTAGCTTTAATATAATCATAAACTTTTCAAATGATGAAAAACAGTCTAATGATGAAAGAAACCAAAACCTGCTAAGTCAATGAGGTTCAGCTTTCCAGCCAAAAGCTTTGCACCGCCATTGTTGTCAATGGTAGAAACCGAAATGACCAATACACTGTGACTTTTACTTGAGACATCATTCAGCCCTGTATGTGCAACCTTGCACCTCTGAATTGCGCCGGAAAAGACATCCTGGAACTCATATATCGAACTGACCTCAACCCGTGATAGTTCTCTCAGGTGTATTTCGCCATCTTTGTCATCCACGATGGCAATTTCTTTTTATTTTAAGTTCTAGAAGATCATAACATCTGCCCATGTAGACCTCGTAGTAGGAGATCTTTACATTGGTTTCAGTGTTTTTGCGAATAGAGAAAACCTCGGCCACAGCTAAGTGTATCAGGCCTGGCCGTTCCCCACTCCCCGGCAACATCATTCATTTCCTAAGTTCAGTAAGCTAAAACTATATATCCTAAAATCCATAAATCCTTTACAAAAGAGGCATACAATGAAAACATTAAACAAGCGGTGAAACAATATCAACTTGTTAAATAAGCTCATTCAGTTCAGCCAATTTCCAGATCAAATGTAAATATCAGCAAATCAGTGTTTCGAGTAAGCTAACTAAGAATGATTTGTAAGAAAATTAAACACTCACACCCACAGCATCATCATCACTAAGGCCCATTCTCCCAAGTTGATTTCTTACTGAACTGAATTTTAAACTTAACAGAACTAAAATTAAACATGAATAATAAGAATAATGAATCGGAACTAAGTTAAATAGTATCAGTTCAAACTTTTACAGAACTGAACTGCATATAGCTGGAGAGAACAGAGCTAAAGCAGAGATAACTAAACAATTCCTAAGTAGCAAATAAATCATGAAAAAATGGAACCTGCATGGTGTAGGTCTTTCCGCTCCCCGTGGAGCCGTGGGCGAACACGGTGGCGTTGCAGCCTTGAAAGATCCCCAGAATCAGAGGCCTCACTTCCTCTTCAAAAATTGAACTCACACTATTGTCCCCTTGCCGAAAAAACCGTACAGTTTAAAACACTCATCCCGATTGAATCATCCACCAAAAAAGCGTCAAGAAATTAATGACAAAAGCAACATGAAACGTCTTAAAAAACCTAGCTAATGAAGAAATTAATGGCAAGAGAAGAAACAGAGAATAGCAGACCTTCCGACCTCTGTCGATATGATTGGCAAAAGGCTCACGGAATCAACCCTAAATACAACAAATTAGAAACTTGTTAACATTAGCATATCACCAATCAGGGGGGAACACACACGCGGAAGAAGCAGAAACAGATATGAATACCTCAAAAAACAAACCCCGTTACCATTATCAAATGAACAAAGGCCTACCTCGTGCTCAATAAATCCCTACGGCGAGACCTTACTTGAATCAGAACACAAGCCCTACCTCTCGCTCTCTGCAAAATATACATGTAAAACATATTATAATCCTTAAAAGAGAACATGAAAATCGATTCTGGCGTCTAAATCGATAGAAATAATCTCGAAATAAGGAGGAAACCATGAGGAGTTCTTACTTTTGAGGGTTTGCGGTGAATGGCGAGAAGGAGTATGTATGATCATCCACATTAATTTCGAATGGAGTGGAAGAAGAAGAAGTGGAAGAAGAAGAAGAATCCCCATTCTCTAGCAAAAATCACGCCATAAAATCCGGATTAATCATGTCAGCGAGAAGAGGGGAAGAAGGTTCGGGAGAGATTCGACCAAAGTCTGAAACATCCCAAATGCCACTGAAGATCAGAATAATTACGAAACAGCCATGACAACCAACGACGAAATAGTTAAACGTATCTCCCGCTTTATAAGACAACATAAGAAAAGGAAAAAATTGGGGAAGAGTTGAGATTTAGAAGATATATACTCGTAGATATAAAGAATTAAAAAATACAAATAAAAAGAAAAAACAAAAATAAAAATAAATTGGGGTCTTGTGCTATAGAGCCAGTTGAACCAAATTTTCGCCGGCCTATCAGTATTGTTGATACTCCCTTTGTCCCTCTATATTTGTCTTACTTCACTATTCATTATGAAAGTTAATGCAGTTTACATTGCAAAAATCTTTAACCGTTCAAATGTAAAAATTATCGTATGATATATTGTTAGATTCATCATAACTTATATTTTTAGAATATCTAATTTTAATAAT
>JAUOBV010025749.1:0-14479 GCA_032360425.1 Rubia occidens
TTGCACGCACTGGTGTGTGGGTGGACTCCCAGATACTTGGAATTTGCTCATGTACAATCTCATTTTTCAAGGAAATAAGAAATGAATCTAAATGGGAAAGGGAGTGATATAATGCCACTAGGTTTTCTGATTGAACAATTAGTTTGATTTTGAGGAAAGTGCATTCATGCCCCGATTCTTTGTTTAGTGCATAAATATCACTCACTTTTTTTTAAAGTGCAGACCTTGATCTCTGTTTAGTGCACATATATCACTCAATATTTCAAACACCGCTCTCCGACTATATATAGGGGTATATATGCATTTTTTTAAAACAGGAAAGGGTATATGTGCACTTTTCAAAAAATGCAGAGGTGTATCCACACTTTTGAAAAACTGAAAGTATTTGTGCAATTGTGCACTGAACAAAAAATTCAGGGGCATAAATACATTTTATCCTTTACTTTTTCATTGTAACATGGTACGCCAGAAAAAAAAAATTATGTGGGGAAATTTAGTATATATGTGGGGGTGAGAACCCAATTAAAATAGAACATTTGACAAATGAGTGAAGTAAAGAATGTCTATTTTAATTGGACCCGTGATTTCAAGTCATTCAATAACACAAAAAAAGCACACAAATTGCACGTCATTCAATAAAAAATTAAATGTCTAATAATACTTATAATAACTAGGTTTTATCAATTATTTTCATTGTTTATGCAATAGAAATGGAGAAATAAAAGGTCAGAATGTGACTAAATGCATTGGTGGATCTCGCACGGTAACCTTTGATGACCTGAACTCACGTTACCACATTCACAGCGACCTAAGGCGGAATGCCTCCCAGTCGCTTGAACTCGTATTCATCGTTGCAGAGCATCTGAAAAGGAGGTGGCTCAGATCGTAGAAATCTCTAGCATTTTAATAGCACCATATAAGTTGTTCTTAAGGGAGATTGCATGTTCTTGTTTTAATATCTTTTATGTACTGTTGTTTAGTGTGCTATGTTAACTGGGAGAGGGAGATATGGATGGTTTGAACATAATAATAAATCATAAGTTTTTGAATACTCCCTCGATAAGCTTTTGATAACAAAGCATGCAAATTGCACGTCATTCAATAAAAAATTAAATGTCCAATATTACTTATAATAAATAGGTTTTATCGATGATTTTAATTATTTATGCAATGGAAATAGAGAAATCACGGGTCAGAATGTGACTGAATGCATTGGTGGATCTCGCATGGTCACCTTTGATGACCTGAACTCACGTTACCACACTCATTGCGACCCGAGGCTGAATGTCTCCCATTCGCTTGAACTCGCATTCATCATTGCAGAGCGCCTGAGAAAGAGGCGGCTCGGATCTCATAAATTTCTAGCATTAGCACCGTGTAAGTTGTTCTTGAGGGCGGTTGAATGTTATTGTTTAAATCTCTTTATGTACTGTTGTTTAGTGTGCTCTGTTGACTGGGAGTGGGAGATAGGATTGTTTGAACTTAATAATAAAGCATAAGCTTTTGAATATTCCGTTGATAAGCTTTTAATAATAAAGCACGCAAATTGCACGTCATTCAATAAAAAATTTAATGTCCAATGATACTTATAAATAACTAGGTTTTATAAATTATTTTAATTGTTTATGCAATAACAAAATGGGGAAATGATGGGTCAGAATGTGACTGAATGCATTGGTGGATCTCGCACGATTACCTTTGATGACCTGCACTCGCGTTACCACACTCACTGCTACCCAAGGCTGAATGCTTCCTAGTCGATTGAATTTGTATTCATCGTTGCAGAGCATCTGAGGAGGATGCGGCTCGGATCTCAGAAATCTCTAGCATTTTAATAGCACCGTATAAGCTGTTCTTAAGGGCAATTGCATGTTCTTGTTTTAATCTCATTATGTACTGTTGTTTAGTGTGCTATGTTGACTGGGAGTGGGAGATATGGATGGTTTGAACATAATGATAAATCATAAGCTTTTGAATACTCCATAGATAAGCTTTTGATAACAAAGCACACAAATTGCACGTCATTCAATAAAAAATTAAATGTCCAATATTACTCATAATAAATAGGTTTTATCGATGATTTTAATTATTTATGCAACATAAATGGAGAAATCACGGGTTAGAATGTGACTGAATGCATTGGTGGATCTCGCACGGTCACCTTTGATGACCTGAACTCGCGTTACCACACTCACTGCGACCCAGGGCTGAATGCCTCCCAGTCGCTTGAACTCGTATTCATCGTTGCAGAGCATCTGAGAAGGATGCGGCTCGGATCTCAGAAATCTCTAGCATTTTAATAGCACCGTATAAGTTGTTCTTAAGGGCGATTGCATGTTCTTGTTTTAATCTATTTATGTATTGTTGTTTAGTGTGCTATGTTGACTGGGAGTGGGAGATATGGATGGTTTGAACATAATAATAAATCATAAGATTTTGAATACTCCCTCGATAAGCTTTAGATAATATAGCACGCAAATTGCACATCATTCAATAAAAAATAAATGCCCAATGTACGAGCACTCGCAAACTCATTATATCTTGCAAACTCATTATTAAAAAAAATTACATGTACGAGCACTCACAAACTCATTATAGCTCCTCCACGCGCGCTCTACGGCAGTGTTCAATTTTTTTATTTGTAGTTTAATCCTTTGTCGCACAATAACTTACGATAAGGCGGTGTCACCAAGTGTGTTTTATATTCTTTATAATTCGGAAGTTGGCATAAACTCAAAATTGGCTACTTACCAAACTCGTACATGTATGGACATTGTTTCTTATGCTAGTACACAAAAAGATGGAGCGATCCAAATGTTGATAAAAAATAAATGACTTAATGAAAATTATGAAATTATATAGTAAACGAAATAAGAATATTTGTACAAGTCAAAGTCTTGTAAAAGACGGTCATACTATAAGACTAGGGATTAAATTGTAAAGAATTCAGCATGATGTTTCTAATTGAAGTTTTAAAAGTTAAGGGGTTGGATGTGAAATTTTGTTAATTTATGTTTAAGTCCAGGTATAAATACCAATTTTCCTCTTATTCTCCCATAAGTTTCTAATGTTTTCTCTCTCCTCTCATTTCTTCTCTAACGTACTATCTTCTTCTTCACTCTCCTCTCCATTTCTCTTCCATCTTCCATCAATTCGACTGCTCATTTTTTTTCGTTTTCTTCCATATTTCTTGTGTAGGGAAGAACGCAGGGCCTAGATGAATGCAAACAGTGATTTGCGATGAACGCAGAGAAGATGTACTTCATTTTCCGGCAAAGTTTCCTGTTTTAGCTTCGATTTCCAGTGTCTGAACACAATAAGACCTTTATTTCATGTTTATCTTCGAAGGTAATGTCTTTGCTCATATTTTTATGCATATTTTTCCAATTTTTATTTATTTTCTTTGGTTCATGTGATATTATAGGGTTTGTGTAGGTTATAGTGAGTAATATTTGGGGATTTCCCTTTTTGTATTTTGTGAGTTGTTCTTACGGATTTGTGCTAATATTTATGTTGATGTTGCTGTTTGTTAGATGTCTAAGAAGACTTGCCTCACTGCTGCTGCAATCAAGAAGGAAGGAAAATTCGTAAGTTTTCAGCAGTGATGTTTTAGATACGCTTATTAATATTTCTCATTTTAAGCTTGATGTTTCATCTTTTAGGTTTTAAGTGTTGTTATCTCAGCGTTTGATGCTTGTCGTGTTTTCATGCTTAAGTGTGCAATTGATGTTCAGTTTTGATTGTGTGTGATATCTTAGGATTTTGTTAAGATTGTTTTTGTTGTTTCTTATATGTGTAAGAATGCTTGTCCACTGTTGCTGCAATTGAGAATGAAAGAGGATCTGTAATTATTATTTTTTTGCAGATTTGATGTTTTAAATACTGTTTTTGATGTTTGAGGTTTTATGTTTGATGTTTCATTTTAGGTTTTAAGTACTATAATCCGTGTTGGTGTAACGTTTTAATTTTAGTATTTGATGGTTGTAGTGTTTTAAGTGTGCAATTGATGTTCAGTTCTGTTGTATTTGATGGTATGTGATATCTTAGGGGTCTGTTACGATTTGTGGTAATTTTTGTGTTGTTGTTGTTATTTCTTAGATATCTAAGAACATTTTCCCACTGTTTGTGCAATCGAGAAGGAAGGATGATTTGTAACTTTTTTTATTTTTCAAATGTGATGTTTTAGATACTATATTTGATGTTTCACAATGAAGTTGTCAGTCATGTTATGTGTGCTATTGTGATGTTTTAATTTCATATATTGATGTTTTTTTATTACTGTATGTGATGATTTAATTTCAGCGTTGGATGTTTGTTGTGTTTCATACTTAAGTGTGCAATTGATGTGCAATTTTGATTGTGTGATATCGTAGGGTTTTGTTACTATTTGTGCTAATTTTTGTGATGTTGTTGCTATTTTTAGATGTCCAAGAATACTTGCTCACTGTTGTTGCAATCGAAAATGAAGTAGGGACTGTAAGTTTTGTAATTTTTCAGATGTGATGTTTTAGATACTGTTGTTGATGTTTCTCATTTTATGTTTTATGCTTTAGGTTTTAAGTATTGTTATGTGTGTTGGTGTGATGTTATAATTTCAGTGTTGGATGCTTGTGGTGTTTTCATATGGAAGTAAGCAACCGATATCCAGTTTTGTTCTTTTGATATTTTAGTGTGTACAGTTGATGTTTTTAAATTTTGATATTGATGTTTTAAATACTGTATTTGATATTTCTCAATGTAGTTGTCAGTGTGATGTTATATGTGCTATTGTGATGTTTTAATTACAGATGTTGATGTTTTTATTACTGTATGTGATGTTTTAAATTATTTAAAATGAATACTTTCCATGTCAGAGCTCTACGATGCCATTGATGAGTTAATAAAAAAAATGGTTTGAGGAACCATGCTCTGAAGGTGTTCCCTTGAACAAAGAACTGTAGTCGACCTTTTGATCTATGTGTTGATCATCTTCGAAACTAGTAGGAGAGAAGGCAAGTCTATGAATAAGCAACCAACGAAGAAAAACAAGTCAGGGAAAAATAGAATTTGATTTTTTGGGATGTACTTTTTTACATTGATTTTTCAGTTATGATGGTTGATTGTTAGTGTTAGTGTTAGTGTTGAGGTGCTTGATTGTTATTGTTGTTTTAGCTTGATTTGATTTTTCCAATAATTATGTTAGCGATTTTTCAGGACATTTGAACCCATTTGTAATGAACGATGTTTGATGGTTTGATAGTTATGGCGATTGACATTTTCACACGTTAACGTAAAACTTCAAATTAAAGTTAGCCACTTTTATAAGCTAATTTTTTGTGTGCCAGTGATGATTCATTGAATTCCTTCGGTTTTGAGTTGTCAGTGTATGATGTTTTACGTCTTGTTCATCTATTAAAACATAAAGTGATACATATCATTTTACATCTGTAAATTATCATGTAAAAAAAATAACATCAGTGGATATAAGTGGAACGCCAAAATAGTTTTTTTCAAATGTAACAACAGTGGAATGCATATTTTCAACACTAGTTTGAGATATTTTACTATCTTAATTTTGATTTTTTAACTTATGTTTTCTTTTTGATTGATGTGTTAACTTTTCAGCATGTCATTTTTATAATTTGATGTTGATAGTTCTTATTTTTGAATAGTAGATTTTTATTTGATATATTATTGATGTTTCAATAGTGTAAATTGATTTTTTAAAATGTTAATATTGATGTTTATAATATTTTCGTTTGATATGTAGGAACTTGGTAGACCTCCAGAGATAAAAGATAGACTCCTATGCATGCCAATTCTCCAAGCTGGTGGTAAAGGAATCGAAACTGTCAAGTACATGCATATAATCCAATAAAACACCAACTCAACAAAAAAATAGGACCCCAGATTCAGCTTCCGAGATAACTCAGCAAAACCCCTCCAGAACCATACTAAAAAATCCAGAATTTTTTTTAAAAAGTGCTTCCAATTGTCCTTTTCCATCATGAAAATTTTCAGATTTTTCTGAGCATTTTTACTATTTTTTCTCATTCATACTCCTGTTGCGCAAGCTATCCAGAATTTTCAGAATGCTGCCCATAACTCATAAAAGGCCTACAATCCCTACCCGAAAAATTCCATAAATATTTATGAAGTAGATTCTCGTTGTCTACTTCCATCAGGAAAAATAACAGAATTTTTAGGTCATTTTTACTATTTTTCCCATTAGCTATATATAGACTGTCCAGAATTTCCAAAAATCTGCGATACTATCGTTGCTTAATTTTCCTTCACTAAACAGCATCTCCCCACACAAATTCAACAAAAAACAAGGCCTCATCCACAATATTAAACCATGCACATAATACTCTTGCACAAACAATGTTCATAACTTAGGAGAAATCTCGAAACAAAGCAACAAAAAATAAATGCAAAAATTGCAGCGAGTCATAAAAGAAACATCCTAATCAAAAAATTGGGATGGTCTTCATAAATGACCTTTTTTGAATCTTCATAATCACCGACTGAATTATCAAAGAAGAAGGGGAAAATTAATACACGAGTACGCACCTCGTGTGTGGATTTCGTTGAGTTTGAGCAGCAATATCTATGCTTTAAGAGGAGCATGGCAGCTTTCGCGAATACAACTTTGGCGTTCTGAAAGTCGATTGATGAACGTAGCAGTCGAAGGTTTTCGGCAATTGAATCCGACGCCAACGTTCTGCAAATCGATTGATGAACGTAGCAATCGAAGGTTTCAAAGGTAGGTTTCCGATTGCAGAGGCATGTTTCATACGCTGGATCCACGACGGAGAAAGAAAGGCGATGATGGCGGAGCGGACGAGGCGTTGACGGTGGAGCAGGCGTAAAGAAGATGATGAGTCCATTATGTTTTTTGTTTTTTTGCTCTTTGGTCCCTGAAGTTTTTTAAACCTTTCATTTTTCACCCCCGAGTCCAACATATTCTATTTTTTGCCCCTAAATTTAGTTTGCCCTTTTTCTATTTTCCCTTACCATGGTCTCACCATGAGAAGGTATCACAGGAGACGAACTTTTTGACAAACTTTTATTTCAACAACTCTAAATAGATGTATTAGAGTAATTTTTTTTATAAAACCAATTAGTTTGTCAATTACCAACTCTTAAACACATCTTTACATACATTAGTACTCCTAACATGAAAAGTACTAAACCAATGTAAAAAAATGTTTCTTAATCTTATTTATTGTAGTTTCTTTATCAAACACTAATACGAAACTCTTACAAGAAAAATATGGTTATTGTTGACACTCAATTGCTTTAGTAAGAATATCTACAATTAGTATGAAAAGTTTTGGATCCATTCAATATACGATTTTTTTTTTGAAATGATTCAATATACGACTTCGTACTCAAGAATAATCGGAATGCATCACCGACTCACCCATGATAAAGAATTAAAGTTAGACTGTATTTTTAATAGAGCGTGTCTCAAGATAGGTGGCATGCTTATAAATTTATGGATTATTTATTGTATTTTTTACTTATACACTGTATTTATTACATTACATACTAAATTTAGAAAGTTAAAAATACTTTTTATATTGTATATTTTTATATTTTCACATTCAAATACATATTATTACTTGTTTTAACTTTTAAAATATAGTATTTAAATTTTATTAAAAAATTGCAACGTTTAAGGTAAAAAATACAGTGGACTATCCATAACCTTATGGAAAAGCCGTCTTTCCTGAAACTTTCTTTATAAAGACAAATTATTGGGAAAGACTGCATTTCCATAGACATATGGAAGTATAGGGTTGAATTAGAACTATACTGAGGTAAAATATTTTAGTTGCAATATTAAAATTTTATTATGCAAGTGCAGTAGTTATAAGTTTATGACCCGATTAATGCAATCCGGACATTTTCTATTTATTTCTTCTAATTTACAGTTTAAACCTTGATTTTTCCACAACTTATGGAAATGCCATTTTCTAATAAACGGACTCATATATAAATAATTATAATTCAACTTTAAAAATTATAAATTATTTTCTTTTATAACTAATTTAATTGTTAGTCGGTATAACTTAATAACTTCTCCCAGAATAAAGTAATAAGAAAGTATACTCGAATTATTAGAAGGAATGTGAAAAACACCTATTGATTCTCTTTTTCAAGAGAATATAAAAATAAAATAACAAAGCATTGCCATGTATGATCGATGTTTTTGTTTCCCGCTTCACTGTAATTAAAAGTCAATGTCCAAGTCCCAATGATAAATTTGTGAGTTGTTATCTTAAATAAATCGTATGCTATTTAATTTAATTTTATAGTATGTGATAATTTGTCTAGGTTGGCTGCTCTTCTAATTCGGTGCAAGTCAATGTTTTTTCTTACTATGTAATGTAAAGAGACTAAAAGTCCTTTTTTTTTTTTAAAAGGATAAATAATCTCGTTCTTATGTAAGAGACTAGAAGTCTTTAATATAAATCATCTCTAAAATGAGGGTCTATAAGGTTCCGTCCTTTTTTTTATTATTAATCTCAAATTTTGTACAATATGCGATTACTATAAATGATATTGGATAAATCTATTTACACTGAATCGCTTACTAAATATTACCATTCTAATCTCAATGCTTAGTGGCAATAAGAGAGAAATACACAAAAATACAAGTCGATATTACAATGCTGAACAAAGACCTATGTGAATGGTCACATCTAACCAACTTATTTTTGGCCCGACTGAGGGTTGGACGCATGAAGGATTCATTCAAATTGGGTAGACCAAATCCAGACGAAGGTTAACAGAGTCGAACTGATTTATCAGCTAGAGTCAAATCAGTCGGGTGTCACATGATGCTGGCGGGGTCAAATCTTTCAGGTTAGGTAGATCTCCAAAATTAGGGGTTGTTGGGTTCACAATATGGGTCGACCGAATTTTTCAACACCGTGAATGTATTTCTAAATTTCAGCCTATGTGTATGAATTTCAAATCAAAAGCAATTTCCCCGTTATATTCCAAAGAAAACTTAATTTCTGAAATAGGGAAACTTTGTTGCACTCTTCGTTGGCGGCTTTACAGTGGAGCTACTCCCACTTATCCCCCACCTAATTTAATGAAAGTTATTTACTCGAAGCATCCAAATCAGTTGGTTCTGCAATTCACAAAATGACCTTAAGGAATAAACACATATAAATACCTTTAGTGATACATCACAGATAAGTACCATTTGTATTTAAAACAAAGAACGAAGGGTTGGACTTAACAATTTATTTTGGGCAAGGGAGAATTTGGCTGGTAGAGACAAAGTGCATTTTTTTACCATAATTGAGAAATTGCAAGAGCAGTTTTTGTGTGGAGCAGCACATCAACAACTCTAGTTACATGGTTTTTTGGTCGGAACTACCATCCCTCAATTGTTCTGATATTGAAATCAGTCCAACAGACCATTGAATGTGATTCATTTTTCAACCGCCAGAAATGATGGTGATATATTGTGTTTCAACCGACGTTGATCTCTGCTCACAACGGCTTTTATTCTATTTATCTCTCTTTAATTTTCCTTAGTTTTGTCTCCTTTCCTGATCCACACTTTCCTCTTTTTCCTCCTCTCTTTTCCTTCCTTTTTTTTCTTCCCTCATTTTTTTCTTCTTCTCTGCCAGCTATGATCCCCTCTCTTCCCCGGCCCACTCCTCTCGGACGCCTCTCATGCCTGCCACAGCGGCGTTGGAGCCACCACGATCAATTAGTACGGTGATTTCATATATGAATTTAGTAAGGGTTTAATTTGTAGGTTCAGTGTTGCCGAATTAGTGTTTGTTGGTTGTATTGGTGTCAATCACAAATGTTAGTGGTGGGTGTTGGTGTTGATTGAAGATGGTGGCGGTGGTGTTGATCAAAAATGGTGGTAGTGGTGTCCAGTGGCGGATCTAGAACCATTTTTATTGGGGTCACCATATATTTATATACAAAATAAGTTAAAGATATTATTACTACACATAAATGTCAAACAATAACACATTATCTTATTAGACATGAACATCAACACTAAATTCACATAAAATCAATCCTCAAATCGTTAGAATAAACCTTAGATGAAAAACCTCAATAAATTTGGCATAAACATCAATAGATCATCATACTGAATCATGAAAATCAATTGCTACGCATAAATGTCAAACAATGAAGGAAAATCTCATCAAAGACTCGCCAAAATGCACACCTCGGTATGTTAAACATTAACCTCATCACAAAATCACATAAGTAGAACCTCAAATCATTACAAATAAACCTCGTTAGATTACAAATGTTGAAGAACATTCAAAATACAATTAAAACCGCCAAAATTACACACACACACAACAAAAAACTGACGAAGTTGAACACACCACACACACAACAAATCTAAAAAAAGGAATTTAAAAACCTGAAAAACATGAAAAACCTAACATAAACATCAAAAAACATCAACGCACAAACATGAAATCCAGGGAAAAAAACTAAAACATGTTCCAGCCACGATCTAGAAGGAGAAACCTCTTCGGCTGCCAGCCAAGACTCATCATGCTTCGCACGAACCATAATCTGTAAAAGAAAAAAAAACATGAAGAACACAAAAATTTGGGCAAACACACAGTAATTATACAAAGTAAAACGAAAATGGAAAATGCATAAAACATAGTAAGTTTAAGATTCGGTTGAAATGCGGCGATTTCCGCCAATTTGAGGGCAATTTTTGGCGTGATTATGCAATTTCTAGCGGAAGGAGGAAGTTCCGAGTGGTTATTAGCAAAAGGAGGAAGAACGTGGGGAATTTTCTACATATACATATGTATACAAAACCCAAACTTTATAAATTGCACGAAAAACCCTATACTTTTTCAGCTTATTTTAAAAAGAACCCTACCCTAATTAAAACTACCAATAATTGCATAAAAGACCCTGACTAAAGTTTAGGCTATCTAAAACATGACTCGTGTTGTTTGAATTATGTTTGTTTGAGTTAAATTTTAAAATAATGATTATACAATATAATAAAACAAATTAGGGATAAACTCATTCATACCCCCCCCAGTTCTTGTGTATGTGCAGATATACCCCCGAGTTTTTTAAAAGTGCATGCGTACCCTTGTCGTGATATAAAAATTGGTCAATTTCATCCATTCCTAGATTCAATAGAAATGACCGTTTTCACATAATCCGAGAATGACCAAAATTAAAAATGTCATTCTATTAAATTTGGGAATGACCGAAATTGAACAATTTTTCATACCACAGAGGTATGAATGCACTTTTAAAAAAGCTCGGAGGTATATATGCACAAACACAAGAACCGGGGGCATAAATGCACTTTTTCCAACAAATTAAATTGACACAACATACTAGACTAAGTAATTCATATTCTGTAGGCTAAAATCAAGCACAATCTCGGAGGGCAGTGGGGGTCGTGACCCCATTGCCCCCACTGTAAATCTTCCACTGGTGGTGTTGATTGTTGAAGGCGGTGGTCATCTAATTTGATTAGATGGGTAGCATTGTATCTGTGTGTAATGAATGAGAGGTAATGTGTTTCGTTGGTTGTTCGTCTGCCAATTGTATAATCGAGCACCAGTTCCGACATCAAAACTGGTATCTACGGTGAGAGAAAAACCTCCATACATCGTCGTCGCTAATCATAGTTCAGCTAATCAAGGCAGTTCTTTTCAGCCGTTAAAACTCCTAAAAATTGCCATAAACGAACATGTTCTGCACTAGTGGGATAACGTTGGCTTTGTGCTTCTGTTTTTGGCAACTCCATTTGATTCACTAACATTGATTTACTTATTTTTTACACTTGAATTTAGAAAAATATAATTAGTGGTGGAGAATTTATTTAAAAAGTAAAAAGTAAATTAAGTGGATGAAAATAATCTAAAATTTATCAAAAATAAATGAGTCAATATATTAAAAAATCATTAAAAAAAGATAGAGTCAATGGTAGGAACCGGAGAGAGTATTTTATTTTGGTTGCTTTTGCTACGTCAATATTAAAACGTAGTGTAACTTTCTTACTCACGCAAACGAGATAGGTTTGAAGTTCTCTTATTTCATGCACTTTTGTGAAAATGAGTTTAATCCCATCGCTTACACGTGTAGTCGGATTACTTCAAATGTAAATGGTCACATTTGTCCAATTTCAAATTACAATTTAATTATTCATTCATTTAGTAAAAATTTCTTTATTTTGACCATAAAATTGAATTAGTGAATAAGTACAAATACTATTAAGTGATAACTTGTTAGATTCACTATAACATATAATTTTAAACTATTAACTTTTCACAAGCTTTAATTATTCTTAATAAAATTCACTATAACATATATTTTGAATCAACTGATTAAAGTCAAAATGTACAAATTGATGTGACATAGGAAGTAGTTAACTTTCTGTAACTAAGGTCCTGTCCAGTTGAGCTTATTTGGTACTCCCTCCGTCCCAACCAAATTTGCACAAAATCTTTTCACGATCTACAATAAATATCTTTGACTGTTAATATGTGTAGATACTGACAATAACGGTTTACAAAAAATTGATATTTAGAAACTATATGTTACGATGAATCTAACCATATCTCATACGCTAAAACTATTGTTCATGTACATATTCAAATATGTGGTCAAAGTTTGTCATCTTTGACTGGAAATAAAAGATTCTGTGCTGATTTGGTTGGGACGGAGGAAGTATTGAGTTTATTTTATTATTGATGAATTTTGTTTATTGGTGCTGAATTAAGTTTATTAGTGCTGAATTGAATTTATTGGTAGTTTTTTTCTTCAAAGAATGACTCCCAAAATGATGTTGTGCTCGTAACATATATTATTTGTAGACTTATTATTCAACCAGT
Source organism: Rubia occidens (assembly GCA_032360425.1). Taxonomy (NCBI): domain Eukaryota; kingdom Viridiplantae; phylum Streptophyta; class Magnoliopsida; order Gentianales; family Rubiaceae; genus Rubia; species Rubia occidens. The sequence goes on from JAUOBV010025749.1 coordinate 12,858, forward strand.
GACTATCGAGAACCCAAATAAATATTCATCTATTAATTTTTATTTCATAGCTGAGTTTATTGGTGCTGAATTTAGTTTATTAGTGTTGAACTTAGTTTATTGGTGTTGAATTTAATTAAGAGTTCGTCTCTTGAAAGACGGTTTTTCCATAAGTTATGGAAAGACCAAGGTTTAAACTTCAAGTTAAAAGAAATCACAATAAAAATTTTGGGTTGCATTAATCGCGTCATAAACTTATAACTAATACACGTTACATAATAAATGTTTAATATTGCAACTAAAACTTTTTACCTTTCTATAATTATAATTCAACCCCATCTTTCCATATGTATTATTGAAAGACGGCCTTTTCCCAAATTTTGCCTTTAATTTATTAATGTTGAATTTAATTTATCGGTGTTAAAATGTGATGAAATTAAAACCAAACTGGACATACCTAATTAGAATTTGGATTCTCATCTCACATTGTATGCCTATAATTATAACTAGGGTTATTTACATTTATAACCCCGACTTAGGCTGAAAGTGTCAATATAACCCTGCAATCTCAGAAAGTGCAAAAATAATCCTAACTTATTATTGTATGTGCCAATCTAACCCTCACTTTTGAAAATATTGTGCCGATATACCCAAAGTCTATCTTTCCAACGTTGACCGTGTAAATTCCAACCAAGAGAAAAAGTAAATGACTAAAATACCCATGAGGTAAAATCTAAACAAAATTTGGCCGAAATACCCCTCAGAGTTATACTGGGTTATTTCAGCATATAGTCAATAACGTAAGGGTTATATATGCACTTTCGATATAAAGACAGGATTATTTTAGCACATAGTCAATAAATTCAGGGTTATATCTGCAATTCCGATATAAAAGACAGGGTTATTTCAGCACATAGTTAATAAAATGAAGATGCGCCTTCTTCTTTTCCTCACTCCTTACCGAACCCAAGTGGTGACATCTCCCCGTTTTAGTCGCTGCCATCGCTTGAAACTTCCACTGTACTTAGTCATGGGCTACCTCGTAGTATAATTAAGAGTTGCTGCTTCCCCTGTAATTAAGACATGATGGTTCCTCTGTCAATTCCGGTACCTCATAGTACTTCCCTTGTACTTTTTAAAAATTGAAATAGTCCTGCTTGAACTATTGTGTAGGGGCACTTCACACATTCTGAAGAGGCTGTAACGATGAAATCATAGCAAAACAACATCAATATCAATTTTAATCCATGCCCAATTTTCTAGATTTTTTATTTGCCCCAAATCCGACCTAGGGCTCACATACGACAGAGATTTTTTTTACCTGCGACAGAGAGTTGAAGCAGGGCCGCTGGATGTGGTATTCTAGGAGAAGAAACGAGGGAGTTTCGATGTAGGTCGGGTGGAGGCGAAATGGGAAGAGGAGAAATTCAGAGGAGAAGCGGTCGGGCGACGTCTCGGTTTCTGTACTTCGGGCTGAAGAAAGCAGGAAGAAGAGTGGAGCGGGAAGAAAGTCTGGAGAATAGAAAATGCAAGAGGAAAATAGGAGAACATGAGAAATAAAGAAAGAGTCAAGGACGCCATTTCATATTTTGTGACTTTTTCCCTTTTTAAAAAAAAATAAGGGCAACCGGTATTTTCACCTT
>JAUOBV010025848.1:0-14476 GCA_032360425.1 Rubia occidens
ATACACTGTTACTAGAGTAAAGACTAGAAGTCCAAAGGGTTTTTCAACTGGCCAGTTATTCTAGTTGCAGCGAAAAACAGAACAAATAGGCACGGAATACTCGATAAAGTAGTCTAGACAGTTACGCAAAAGATCCAAATAAAGCACATATTCCCTCTGACATTAAATAAGAAAATAATTTGGCATGTTAGCTACTTTACTATTCTTCCGCTTCTTATTTTTATACACACTTTTTAATTGATTTTTTCAAATAATATTTAACCACTGATAATTTCATTAAGTGTCACATATTAATATTAAAATTTTATTAAAATTTAAATTTAAAAATTAATAATCTAAAATTTTCAACAATAACCTTATGATGATATTATTGTTAATTTCGAAACGTTCTCAAACTCCACTTTCCAAAAGAAAAAAACCCAGATCTACTCCGCGGTGGGGTGGTCGCCGGCGCCCGCCAAAGCGTCGGCCACTCCCGCCACCCCCTCACCTTTACAGTACCCAGCCACCCACATCCCCTCCCCCAACCTGAACCGATAAACTCACCCCCCATTTTTATGGTTCCGGTCACCGACTGACAGGCCGTGGTCGTCGTCGCTTCTCACCGGTGAGATGACAACCGCAGCCGAGGTAAGATTCCGCACCTCAATTCCTGCTCCACCAGACCGCGCAACGGTCGATGTTCAGGTTTCTGTAGCCGCGGCTCGCTCAGAACGCCGTGGATTGATGCCGACCGACATCGCTCCGGTCCATCCACGTGAGAGCTTCGGTAAGACGATCCACCCACTGTCGATTAGGTTACCAACTCGGAAATGTTGGGGTGTCTGTCCCATCCATCAGAGCTGACAAGATCCGGCCGTTCGAGGGCCAAACAGAAGAGAAATCGGCCTGCACGCGCCGCCCACGCACCTTCGACCCCGACGCCCACGCGCTGCCCACGCACCGACGAGTCCGTTGTGACGTGAACTACCGGCGTCTCATCGCGCAACTGCGCTTCGCCTGCCACACGCGCCGCCTTCCTGACGCAAACTTTGTCGGCACGTCCCTGCACGCGCCACCACCGTCGGCTGTCAACCACCGTCCGCCGCCAGCGACTGAAATGGATCTGGGCAGATTAGGGTTTATTATGGTTCTATTCTTTATTGATTTCATGTCAGATGGAATTTGGGCTTTAATTGGATTCTTTTGCTTAATTATCTGGACTAATTTATCAAGTATTCTATGCCCAGCTGTTTATTTTCCTCTGTAACTGGATTAGTCAGCCAGATGGAAAATCCCTTGGGCTTCTAGTCTCTATTCTGGTAACGGATCAGGAGAAATCCAAGTCGGGGTAGTTTTGACGACTTACTCCTGGCGTTTCTGTGAACGGATTTAGACTGGTAGACTTCGGTTGGCTAGAACTTTATTGTTCTGGTTGATACAAGTTATAGATGCTTTACCTGCTGGATAATTACACGCTCTTGGGCATTAGATCTTAGGATGATCAGATGTATTTCATCGCCTTTTTAGGATTAGCTATAGCGTGTTTCCGCGCTCAGATACAGTTTAGGCTCTTGACTTATTCTGTAATCTCACAAATTGCTTCCCTCTGAGGAAATCATTTTATTAGGGTTTGGGAAGCCTAATAAATTTCCCCCACCAATGGTGGTATTTTAAAAAAAAATATTTATAAGTAAGAATGATTTACCTGGAAAGTGGAGAGACCACCTTTTCATTTTGACTAAAAATACCTTATGCTTTTTAAAAAAACAATTATATAGAACTTACCATAAACATTAAACAACTTAGTTTATAAAGAAACTTATAAAATCTGTTAAACACACCCTAAAACCATGTTCTTTTCAAGTTACTTGCACTTCAGTTCATTACTATTTGTTTAATTTTTACCGTAATGAAATTTAACTTAATATCATACTATTATTACTATATATCAAGTTTATTAGTGTAATTTAGTTCAAATAATTTAATTTCAGTTCAGATAAGATCAAATTAGACAAAAATAATGTGTCTAAGTTAAATGTAGTTAAACTTTAGAAAAAAGAAATGATCTTGTAACCCTCTGTTACTTCTACGTGACAATACAGCCCCAAATTTTTTAAATTTAAAATTACTGAAATAGTTCCAAGTTGTTTTGAGCTTGGAGCCAATGCCGCTGAAAGTTAGAGACTGTGAAATGACCAAAAAAACTTCTTTTTAAGTCTATAAAAGATGGGAAAATTTTCTTGTTATTATCTGAAGTTATCTCTCATCCCCTCCTAACAACATTATTCCCCTTTGAAATACTCAATCCACCTCATTCAACACCACAAAGGCACTACTTTGGAGTGAAGTTATACTTATAAACAAAGCCATATTATTTTAAAAGTTATGGGAGATCAACTTCTTCTTTCATTTCAAATATAATTTTTTTTCTTCTAAAATAAGCACTTTTATAAGCTAAGCAGTTACGTACTTATAAGTTCTACCAAACACAATCCTGATACTACCAATTCAATCCAAAATAATCACGCTGCCAAACGCACAAATTAGATAATCAAATCCAAATTGTTGCCTTTTCATAAAGGATCCTTCAAAATACTCAATCCACTAATACTCACACCCAAAATCACCACCACGCACTCAATATTTTCTACCAAATTAAACCTCTCTTTCTATGAAGAAACCTAGATGCGGGATAGTGGCGGTATGGAGATATCTAGGTTTTGCAAGGGTGGGATGAGTGTGGCAGCAGAATTGAGGCAGGGATGGTTGTAGGTGAGAAGGTGGGGTTGAGTGTGGGTGAGTTGTTATGTGGTGGTGGCGGTGTTATAAATGTGTGATTTGGATATACGACTTGACAGGGTGGTTTTTGGTTGGAGTTGCTGGTGGAGAAGGAATGTTGATTGAGTGATGTGGAGATTAAGGTAAAGAAGGAAGGTTGATTAAATTTTTTGTGTGAGATCCATGATGGTTATGGTTGGTAAAAGAAAAAATATACCAAAGCTATCAAGTATATTTATGTCATTAACATTGGATTTCTGTCGAGAATTTTCAAGTCAATATCGATCAATGATCAGAGAGACTAACTTATTCAATTCAATGTCAGTCAAAGACTATAAGAACACTTTTTTAAAAAAAAACTCAAGACTATTTTGACATATAAACAAGAATTTGGGATCACTTCCTTCAATAATTACAAGTGTAGAAGTGAGAACAATCTTTCCGTTCACGTTTTACCTCGGTTATAGTTTAAAAAGGGAAAAGGTAAATAAATTGAATGTAAAAAACCTTATCGATAAGCATGCAACATTGGTTGTTTAAATTTAACACTGGCCATAAGCTTTAATTTTGTCGATTGATGTTGCACATGCGGTCAGTTGGACCAAGTACGAAATTGATGAGCAATCGATGTTGTTTATGTCACAATGCATGGTTAAAAAAACACGTGTGTTCTAATGATAAATGTTTAGGATGCATTTTATAATGTTTGATAAAATATACCACCAAATAACATCTCCATAAAGGTACAATATACTGAAAAAGTAATAACCATCCAAAATTAGGTATTTTAAATTGTAGCTAGAAATAAAACTAATCTATGCCTTGGAATACAACTGAGTAAAACCACTTTGAACACGATCCTTGCTTTGCTTGATTCAAGAAGTTCGAAGAAACAAGCGTCTCCAGTATTTAGGCCATTGTCCTCGAGAAATTTTCCACATTCCTTTGGGTTCAAAGCTTTGTTTGCACGGTTACCAGCGTAGGGCATCACCAAAATTTTTCCATTACACTGAAGCACTGTAGGAACCTCTTTATCCAGTAGCATTGAGTGAGTGCTTGCGAGAGTAAATTGAATTGAAACAAAAAAAACTACCTCTGATATTTTGGATTTTTGAAAAGCAAGGAATTGATATAGGCAACATAATCTACCACTGTAGGGACCTTCCCAAATTTTTGTTGGGAAATAATGACATAGTAATGGGGGTTGGAGAATGATAACGTGTAGTGCTCGACACCCTGGCCTCCACCATAACGCCCCTTGGCGGTGCCACTACTTGATCCAACCTGCTTTGGAAAATAAACAACTTGGTTTTGTGCATTTGGATCAAATATGTTTTATAAAAAGAGATTATTTACATACCTCTAGGTTCTTGTTCTTACCATTGTTCTCTTAATAGTTCGCCATGGTAGATTTAGGCTGGCTAATAAATGAAAAGTGCACACCACACTAACTAGTTGTGGAAATTGAGAGTAAAAAATCTGATGATATATATATATATATATATATATATATTGATGTTTTCAACTAGATATCGTAGAATTGTTGTTTCCAATGTAAATAATTACCCATAACACAGTCTAGCAAACCAAGATTAAACTATTTGTTTTACTAAAATAGTGGTTTTTAAGAGAATTGGTTGTCCGGTACAGCGTCGGTCACCCATCTACAATGATGTTGATTGAACCGTCGATAGGGGACCGACAATGACCGCACTGTCGATCAATAGCAAAGAAGTTGCCTGCAAGTACTGCCGCATGCAACAACCAATTCTCTCGAGCAATCAATTGTATGGCTAAAAAAACATACCTGAAAATGCAAAATTGAACAATAATGAACAACTAGTCATTGAAAAGAATGAATTAAGCATTGGAGTTCACAATTCACAAGGGATACAACCTATTTAAATTCAATCACAATACATCAATTTCTACAAGTAAGCGCACAACGAACATACATACAAACACGAAATGGGTTCACTAAATACAGACTGAATTATAATGAAATGCCTTCACTTCAATACCTTCACTTGAACCCAATTTTAATTGAGGCATAATGGAAAGGAAGGTAGAATTAGGGGTATAGTGGAGAAGTTTGAAAAGTTTCTGAGTTTTGTGGTATATATAGTCAATTGAAAACAATGTCATTTTTAATGAAAATTGAACTTGTTAAGTCCACCATTAAAACATTGGACATCAGCCGACATTTCAGTTAGCCTCATAGCGAGCCTGTGGACAACTGGCATTGACCAGTTCTCCTACTGTGCCTAAATCCTTTTTGGCCCATCTGAATAAAGGGTAAAAATTTTGGGCTTCATGTTCAAGTTTTATAATCTCATACCATTAATTAAGTAGTTAAAATATAATATCCAACAACGTAACTAACTAATTTACATACATTGTTTGCATTTAATATTTGGTTCTTAGAGTTGGTTTATATTACAAGTCATGTTAGGGTGACCGCCGGTAAGTTAAGGTAAAACCCTTGTCATTAGGGTTAATTTGTATTAGAAGTGAAGTTGGAGTTGACTGGAAATCAATTAAGGTCAAACCTTGGTCACTAGTTTTGGTTTATATTATATGTCAAGTTAGGGTTGATCGCCGATTAGTTACGGTCAAAACTTGGTCACTATTGTTGATTTATATAAGAAGTTGAGTTAGAATTGACCGTCGATAAGTGAAAGTCAAACCTTGGTCACTATTGTTGGTTTACATTAGAGGTTGAGTTAGGGTTGATCATCGATCAATTAAGGTCAAACATTGTCACTAGTATCGAGTTAGGGCTGACCATTTATTGATCCATTAAGGTCAAACCTTAAACCTTAGTATTGGTTTATATTAAAAGTTGAGTTATAGTTGACTGCAAATCACTTAAGGTCAAACCTTAGTCATTAATGTTTGTGTATATTAGAAGTTGAGTTGGAGTTGACCATCAATAAACTCATGTCAGAATTTGGTTATCAATGTTGGTTATTAGAAGTCGAGTTAGAGTTGACTGCTTATCAATTAAGGTCAAACCTTTGTCATTAGTGTTGTCTTATATTAGATGTCAAGTTAGAGTTTACCATCAATCATTAAGGTCAAACCTTGGTCACTAGCGTTGTTTTATATTACAAGTCGAGTTAGAGTTGACAGCTGATCAATTAAGGTGAAACATTGTTCACTAGTGTTGGTTATATTAGAAGTTGAGTTAGAGTATTCACCCATCATTTAAGTTCAAACCTTAGCAATCAGTGATTATTTATATTACAATTACAGTTATAGTTTACCGTCGATAATTTAAGGTTAAACCCTGGTCATTAGTGTTGGTTTATAGTAGAACTTAAGTTGGAGTTGACCACCAATCAATTAAGGTCAAACATTGGTCATTAGTGTTGGTTTATATCGTAAGTCAAGTTAGAGTTGGTTGTTATCAGTTTGGGTCAAACCTTGATCATTAGTGTTTATATTAGAAGTCGACTTAGGGTTGACTTACATCGTTATTGCTGAGTTATTGAGCCTTCTTGGGTTAACTTTGGCCCAAATTAACTGGGTTTTCAACGGGAAGCAACGTCGGTCGAGGTTTTGTTTGGGCCAACATCACATGCGAACTAGACCAATGTCAGTGTAAGGACATATTGGTGGGAGAATAAAATTCCAATGCCCATTGTTTTACTAGCAAACCCCAAACCCTAACAAAGGTCCAACACAACAAAAAAATGCCTCCCTCCACCCATACCCTATAAAATTCACATCGCCGCCTCTACTTTTCACCTAAGATTCACTTTCAAGCAAGACCACCACAAATATACCATTCAAGGAAAGTAGAAAGTTCAAACAAACTTCAACAGCTAAAAAAGGGTGCAGCATCTCCAGATCAAATTGAGCTAAATAATTCATCATATGTTTGAAATTCCATTCTTTTGATAAATAATTCATCTTTATATGAGTCATGATGAATTAGGGTTAGATGTGTAACTAAAAGATTGTGTTTTAAACTCATGTTGTTATGAATATAGTGTCATGTATACCTTCAAATATGTGTTTGAATGAATATTAATCGATGTCACAATTTATTCTGGAATCCATGTGCTTGGCATAGATGATGTGAGTTCTAGGCATAGATGTTGTATTTTTTAGGAAATGTCATAGTTAATCGACTTTGGCCATGAAATGCCAGTTCATCCGACCGCGTGAGCGAGCAGTGACTGATGTTGGTCAATCATGTCATTTTCTAGTGGGAGATTTGAAAGAAAACAGTTCATGACCCACTAAAAGGAAGAATACTATTTCAAAGTTCAACTAGAACTTTTTTTTGAACAGTTGAAAGGAAGTAAGAAAAAAGAGAGTCATCGACCACTTCCATTGAATTGACATTAGTTGATGATATTAACTTTCAACTTCAACGGGTCAGTACGAGTCTTGTATAATTATGATTCTTGTAATATCAATTGCGGATTACCTATTTGTAAAATTATCATTTGTTTGAAATTTTAGTGCTAGAGCGAAGATAATTATCAATGGACTTTCAAACTTTTGGAAGAAGTTAATCACAGTTGGACTGTTTATATGATGGTTAAGAAGTTGCAACAACTCTTTCAACTGAGACTATTGTATTGTACGAGATATCGTTTCTAATCATTATTCTGTAACATTCCCATAAAAAGTTTCGTGTGTATATATTGTGGAACCCTTACATAGTTTATGTATTAGAGATCGAGTATCATTGCTAGACATTATTTCGAGAGTATTTTAGAATTTCTTTGTAATTAGTACATCTTTTTCATATGTTATTTAATCGACAGTTTTGTGATGGACTTTTATTTTACTCAAAGACCAACAGCTAGAAATTAATGATAGATATCGGTCACATGTCGATCAGTTGTTGGTTCAACTGAAATCGACCATCCGACGTTGCATTTGCTATCAGCAGATCACATAATCAAGTATCCATTTTGATTGATGCTTGTCATATCTTCAACTAACATCAACCAAACTGATCAACCGTCTCATGACAGATATCGAACGTACTCTCGGAAGCTATCGGCATCGACCATGCACCTTTCTATCAATCATATGGCAAATGCATTGACGTTGATTGCCTACTGGTGGTTGATATCAGTCAAACTTCTAACCTCGGTTATTTTTCAAAAATAATCGAGGTAAAAATTATTTTTACATTGGTTTTTAACCGAAGTAAAAAAATGAGACTTGATACCGTGCCGCTTTTTACCTTGGTTATTTCCAGGAAAAAATCAAAATAAAAAGCCCTCCAAAACTGAGGTACTCCTTCCATCCCAGCCGAATCTGCATATTTTCTATTTTAGTCCATCCCAGGTAAAGCTACACACTTTCCCTTATAAGAAAAAATTTACATATCATAAGACATAAATTCCCTTGAAATATTTGATATTACTCACAACCCTACATCACCTACCCTTACCTGCTTCTAATCACTTCTCACAAAAACCCTCAAATCTTTCATCTCTCTGCCTCCATCTACTCACATGTCATTGTTTCCCAGCACCTTAAAGGCGTCGAATTTGCAGTACAACATCTCTTCGCCTCTCGTTGTATGTTAGCGTTGCAGCGGTAAACCTCCGTCTTCATCAAAGGAAGGTATTTCTGGTAAGTTTGATTCAACCTTCTCAAATTTTATTATCTCTGATGCAATAGAAGAGGTAAAAGAGTTCACTTTTCCTCATTAAAATTATGTTATGTGGTTTTGATTTCAATTGAACCAAACTACTCCAGTGGCACAGCGGCGATGGTCGAATCCACCCTGACTTGATGTAGGCCTGGAGACGTGATCCGAAGGGAGTTGGAGTGGCGGATAGAGATAGAGACGAGTGGAGAAGTGCAGATCTAGAAAGTAGAAGAACGAGGAAGACGCTGAGACTGAACGAAGAAGGCAAGGGCTTTCTAGTCATTCACTCCTATAAAAATAAAAGAGCAATCTTCTCTTTTTGCAGATTGCCTTGGGACGGAGTGCTTGGGACGGAGGAAGTAACAAATTCCGTTTCTTGTAGTATTATTCTATCAATCATTTATATGAATTGGTCAACCAAATGCTAAATGATTGTAAATGATTTGGTGAACCGAATGCTAAATAGATTTGGGTGAAATTACCACCCTATCAATGGTAGATCAATCGAGATGAATGTCCGTTGTGTTTACAAGTAAAAAAGAAAGGAAATTACTTAGGATTGCCCAAGTGGCACGGGTAATGTGCCGCCCAAATGCAACTAGTGCTCAAATCTCCCTCCCTCCTACCCCTGGGGTGCATTATTATGAGTTCTATGTCATTATAAATCATGTTGGTGTGGGCTACCGTGGGAGACTCACCCCACTTTATTGTATGAACTATTGGGGAGTGTCACCCCTTTATGTGAGGCAACATTATAAATGAAGGTGAATTGTCAAGAAAGAAAAGGAGATTTATCTCACTCTGCCACTAACTAGTTAGACATATGTCATCTTCAAGCTACCTATATTTGAATTTTCGGTCCATAGCCACTGGCCTAATACAATTTTGTGGGATGTTTGGTTCCATTTGGTTGCCCAATTGTGCAACTGCCTGCCTCTTTTCTCTTATGCGGTTACGATGAAGCCAAATTTTATTTGGCCACATATATTCTACTTATATAGAAATCAATTTTCTTTGGCCAAAAAATGATTCAATTCCAATGGAAACAAGCAATTGTAAATTTTACATATTCACGTGTATCCACCATTTTATATATTCACAATTTTAGGTTAATTGTAAAATTATTGTTTTTCTTTTGAAAAAAAAATCAAAATACTAAATTCTAAAATATAATAAAATTTATCGTAAGAAGTTACCCAAACATATATATTTATATATGTGTGTGTGATGTACATCTATAATCTATAATATCTATAATTCTATAATATATATTAAATGAGGTTATTTTTGCCACATGTTATTCACATATAAATCTTGCCACATGGTATCCATACATATTCTCACGCCACTTTCTAAAATTAATTTAAAATGTAATATTTTGTAAAGTCAATTTTCAATGCAAATCTCTTCCCTATTTTTAATATTCTTCCCATACTACAATGTTTTTCAATGAATGAGTAATTAATCTTGAGGATGCACATTCTTTTTCTATAATTCTCAATCTTCATTTGTTAGGGAAATTCTTTTATAATACTTGTTTTTTAAAATATATATTTTTAAGTTTGATACACTTTCCATTTTGGTTTATCTTTTTAATATTATCAAATTTTATTTCATGATAATAAGTGAATCATTTTCATCTACTTTTTTTTACTCATCCACGTAATTTAATTTTCCTACAAAATATCTAAAATTACTATGTTAAGCATATAGAATAATAGATGGAGTAACTTTTATTTTTATATATAAGTGTTTCCAACAAATTTTAATTTTGAGATAAAAATTAGTATAAAATGCTTTATATAAATATTAAATATAGTAAAGAAAGATTTTATTTGTAAATACTTTCAATGGTTTATTTAACAATAAATTTTATTTGCAATTTTTCATAGAATCCATCTCTTGAACACGGTCTTTCCTTAAATTATGGAAAGACCAAGGTTTAAATTACAAATTAAAAGAAATCAAGATTTAAAAATTTTGGATTGCACTAATCGAGTCATACAATTATAACTACTGCATGTTGCATAATAAATATTTAATATTGCAACTAAAATATTTTACATTTCTATAATTTTAATCCAACCCCGTCTTTACATATGTTTATGGAAAGTCGATCTTTTGGAAAGACGGTCTTTCCCAAGACTTTGTCTATTTAGAGTTCATCTCTTGAAAGGCCGTCTTTCCATAAGTTATGAAAATACCAAGGTTTATATTACAAATTAGAAGAAATCAAGAGAGAGAGAGAGAGAGAGAAATTGCATTAATCGAGTCATGTCTTATAACTACTACACGTTGCATAATAAATTTTTAATATTGTAACTAAAACCTTTTACCTTTCTATAATTGTAATTCAACTCCGTCTTTCCATATGCCTATGAAAGGGAAGTCTTGGGATTGTGCATCCTAGAATGTGGAAAGTTTAACCTATGGAGAGCATGGTAGTTTGAAAGGGTAATTATTGCTTTGGAAAGAGAAAAGGCAAGGTGTTTTGTTTGAGAAAAGAAAGTAATTTTTAAAATTTTAACTTTCCACCTTCCTCTCATATTCCATCTCTCGCAACTTCTCTCCCTATTTTCTTGCCATTTTTGTTGAGATTGTACTCAGATTTTTTTGCAAAATTTTACAGAGGAGAAGTGTAAGGCAACCAAAAGTCTCAGAAACTTGCTTGCATCATCACAAAAATCCTTAATATAGAGAAAAGCAGCGTGTTCAAGAAGCTTTTTGGAGAGCCTAACAAGGAGAGAAATCTCACAGAGAGCACAATGTTGGAACCCTGGAAAGGAGTTCAAGAACTAGGGATAGAAGTGATACTTTTAGGTCGGCCAGAGAATGCTCCTATACCTGAAGCTGAGTCCTACAGAGAAAATCCTTCACTTTTGACGATCAGTGATTTAAATCTTTCGATGATTGTGTTAAGTATTATTTGAAGCATGATAAGAGGGTAGATTTGAGGGGTTTTAAGTCACAGTTTGGAAAAATAAATTGGTATGTTTGAGTCACTTGCTTGAAGGTATTATTGGCGATATTCAGTTTATGGAGGACTTGAACCCTAGGCTTACTGAGCTAGCCTGTATTTCTCATGAGGGAACAAAAGCTATGTGTGTATATAATAGGGCTTCTGGGCTGAGAAGACTAAGGTTGATAAGGATAACTGACTTGTTTGAGAGGTTTAGAGTTTAGAGTTCCAGTGAATAAAAGGCTATACAAGTGTTTAATCCTGAGGTTGTTAAGAACTTTGAAAGGATCGGGAATGTACCTCCTGTTGTTATTGAAATTGAGTCAGGTGAGGAAGAGTTGGAAGCCAGGGATGCTGGTGATGTTCCAGCACGGGCTGAAGATGCAGGGAAGATGTGGTAGATATGGACATTGATGAAAGAGACTATAATCTGGGAGGTGAGCCTTCCCATGATTAAACAGCAGATGCAGAATAGAATAATGAAGAAGAAGAGTTGTCCATTAAGCAGGATGATAGAGCTGAGGAAGTGCATGTTTTAACCCCTGAGATGAAGATACGGGGGAGAAGATGTCATTCCTGAAGAATGTGTTGCTGAGGATGTTCCAACATCATATCTGCATGTTAACACGGAAGATAAGGTTGAGACAGCTGAGCCTAGCCTGGATGATTTTCCAACATTAGGCTAGCAGGATAATGTGGAAGTTGAGATTATTGAGGTGAAGGAAGCTGAAGTTGGAACCAATGTTCCAAGATAAGAGGAAACTGTGCAGAACCTGGTGTATACCGGTGATGAAGTACTAGAAGAGTGTGTTCAGTCAAGACCAAGAAGATCCAAGAGAAAGGTGTCTGAAATAGCAGCAGAGATGTCAGCTCACCCTGAGAAGAAGAAGAAAGTGAAGAAGGAAGCTGGGAAGAGTTCTAGGAGAGCTCCATCTGCAAATAATGTCCCGAATGAAGATTTTTATGATGTTGATTGTCAGGATAGCTGGGATATAATTTGTGGCAAGAATATCATTGCAGAAAAGTCATTGGACTTAGAGACCTATAATGCTAGTGGTTTTACAGCCTTTCTAAAGCAGTTGGGCTATACTATTGCTGCCACAGTGTACAAGGAATATAACAAGGAGCCAGTTCAAGAGTTTTATGCCAATGTCATGGCAAAAAACTTTGATGCTGATTCTGAATAGGTTGGGTGGACATATGTGCATGGCAAAGTGATTGGTTTCTCAATTGAGAAAATTAATGACATTCTTGGACTTACCACTCCTAATTTTGTGGGTTCATATGCTGAAGATCTTGAGCTAACGAATGACAAAATTCTGCATGAGATCTCTGGATGGTTAGTTTCTCAGTGGCCAGCACAATGGAATGCTGCAATGTCCAATTTGACCAGCAGGTATTTCCGCCTTTCTCAAATTGCTATAAATTGCTGGGTACCTTCCACAAACACCTCAGCCTTAACCATAGAAATGGCCAAACTTATATACTACATTGAAAACAAATTCCCAGTGAATCTAGGTCGGATTATTCAGAAGAATATTTTCTTTCAAGCTGTGTATTCAAGGAAGAAAAACTCTCTTCCACATCCGTGCATTATCACAACTCTAGCTAAGGCAGGGAAAGTAGGGGTTAAATATGATGATGGGATTATTTTTCCTAATCCAGTGAAGGGACACTCCAGAACTTTCTCTACCTGGAAGATTAATAATCTGCCCTGGACCGAAACAGAAGTTGGAAGCTCCTCAGGGGCTGCAGCAAAGAAGGCAAAAGAGGCCAAGAAAGTGGCAACAAAGGCCAAGATTGTAGCATTGAAGGTCCAAGTGGCCTCTTTGGAAGCTAGTTAACCTAGCAAAAAGCAGAGACTGCAGATTGATTCTATTTTTTCTGAAATATATTTCTCTAAAAATTGTTATTTTGTCGTTGGCATCTTTTATGGCCCCAATAGAGGGTACTTTTGGAGGGGATTCTTGGTTTTCTGGATTTTATTTGCTGCCTATTCTTTATTCTCAAATTTTTTACAGTCAGTTGAACTGATGTTCCAACATGGGGTTAAATATGTTCTGAAATTTTGATTGCATTATTGAATGTTTGTTTGATGTTCCAACATGGATGTTGAAGTATATTTTTGGGGCCGTGGAATTGAAGGGGAGCCAAATGAGTTTGTGTTTCCAACATCCATATTGTCTTTTTTTATTACTCTATTTGCAAAATTGTTGGTTTGAAATTCCAAAAGGTTGAGGGTCCAGAAAATGCCAAAGGGGGAGATTGTAAAGTCTGGATTTATTTAAATTGGCAATTTGTGGAAATTATGCAAATATGATATCATGTTACAACATAAAAAATGAAGGTTTGTGAGATAAGGAATGACAAGTTTGATGTGTTCATTTTATATAGTGATTTTGGGGGTCTTTTATGCTCATGTTGGTAATATTTTGTGCTTTGGATACTCTATTTTACCTTAAAATTCTATTACTAGAGTTATGAGCGACTTTATTGCTTTTGTCACTTGTAATAAGGATTCCGTGAGACGATTTAATTGTTGAAGATTTGAAGACTTACATGTGAGCTTATTTTGTTACTATCATTGAAGAAGACCATTCGCAAGGATGGTAGAAGAATGAAGGCTACGGGTCAAAACGTGGTAGAAGATAGAAGGGTCGAATAAGGAAGTCAAAGAGGCGGATTAATTGTGATCCGAAAGTCTAAAGCAGATTTCTGAGAATTATAAGAGAAGAACCAGCCTTCAAGGATGGTACCATTGGATTCGCCTTCTCGATTACCATAAAAACGACTACAAGAACTCTCAAAACGGAGCAACGGAAGGTCGGAAACGGAGCAACGGAAGACCGGCCGGCCAACCGGCCGGGTGAAGGAAACCGTGCACGCCAGGCGGAAACCACGCGCGCCGGTGCTGGAAACCACGTGCGCATGATGGAAACCGCGCGCTGGCGGGCGCCAGCGGCAATGCACGGTCCATGAGAATTTTCCACGGACCGTGAAAACCATTTTGCCCGTTTTCAAGTTCTTGTTGACTAGTCTTCACCCACTTCTTGTACAATAAATAGTGATCTTCTTATCTTCATTTGGGTGTGTTTTTGTGGACGAAAAGAGCTCTCCAAGAACCCTAGTTTCTC
>JAUOBV010025952.1:0-14474 GCA_032360425.1 Rubia occidens
CTAATTTAAATATAAATGATGACCATATTCATCCAATTAAATCAATCCAAATATTTGATGAATTCTTAAATGAATCTACCTTATCTAAACCTACCAAATCTAATTCTAATTAAATTAAAACTCCTAAATTGCAATATTTCAAAATTAATTCTAAATATGAGCACTCTGCCTCATTATAAAACCTAATGGGAAAAAGAGTATAGTGTTAAGCTTCTAAAAATGCTAAACTAAGAAAAATATAATAAATGATATTTTTTAAATCGCATCACAATCTGTGCGGGATAAAAATGGTCTTCACCAGAAGTGAGAGAAGCCAAAATCAGCATACACTGGAACGAACAACTTGGTGTAACCAGAATATGCATCCCAGTCGAGATCAGGAATACGTTGTCTGTAAAGAACAAGAGCACAACAAAGAAAATACGGATGACAAAGAAAAGGAAGATGAATCTCCCAATACAAATCAAGAAAAGGAGAGGAGAGCTTTCGCACCTTTCTTAGAAGTGAATAAGAAGCACCTGTATAACCAGTTCCTAGCCAGTATTAAGCCTAAATCCCCAAAAAGAAACAAAAAGTAAGTCAAAGGTATGTGAGCCTTAAATACGAAGAAGAGTTAAGGGATATAGTGGTAAAGGATGATACAGACAAGTCACCGTTAGCACCACATCTTCGTGATTTCAAAATGTCAAAAGATTTCAAACTACCTTTGCATAGGAAAATTTATGATGGGACAACAGACTCCAAGGAATTCTTACATTCCTATCGCAACAGTATGCAATTTCGTGATGCAAAAATTGAACTAGGCTGCAAAGATTTCCCTATTTTCTTATGTGGAACAAAGATTATATGGTATAACGACCTACCATGTGAAAATATTTGGTCTTGGGCATAGTTATCAAGCTTGTTTTTAGGACACTTTTATCAAAAGCATAAATTTAACAAGACGATAGCGGACCTAAACAACAAATCCCAACGAAGTGATGAAAGTCTCGCAGATTACCACAATATATAGGTTCGTTACCAAAAGCTTGCAAGTTTCGCGATCTATCATTCCAATCGTCACTAGGCGCATTCACGGGAGACATACGATCAGGAGAGTTGTAAAAGAACTCACAAAGAACATGCCTGAGAACTCGAGAGAATTGCATAAAATGATTAAAAGCATGTGTATACCGAAGAAGCAAACAACCGCAAGATAGAGCGCAAGTTAGGTGAAAAAATGATAATGGAAAATCCACAAAGAGGTTTTATTGAAAAGGGTAAAGGGAATATCCCTTTCAGAGGAAAATAATTAGGGGTGCAAATGACACCATTTCCATAAACTCCTTTGATGAAGTCACGAAAGGAAAATTGGAAGGCAAACAGGAAGTTGTTTCATGAACCTACGCCAATGATAGCACCACTGGAGAAGTGGTCTATGGAATGCTATTGTGCCTTTCACAAGGACCATGGACACGACATCGAATACTGCAGTGACTTGAAAAGGAAAATAGAGGAGAATTCTTGAAATGTATATATGAGCCAATCAAGAAAGGAGGATGGAGGAAATTATTACAGCGAAGCAAACAAAGTGGGAAACTCCATGGAAAAAAATCAAGGCACGGTGAATACGCAGAGCAGGAATCAGAATAACAGCAGTGGTAGATTATGAAGAGGACTTGGACAACGATGCCCCAAAGAAAGTATTTCTATTGATCCATGGATCAACCGAAACCCTGTCTAACAACTCCTGGAAAGCTAACGCTAGATACTCCCCACCACAAGAATCTACTAATGAAAGACTTAGCTACGATGAGATAATAATGTTTAGTAAAAAAATGCAGTTCCCAATGCTTCACCTCATAATGACCCGATGATTATTATCGCTAAGATTGGAAACACCATGGTTCACAGGGTATTCGTGGATGGTATAAGGGCAGTCGAGATTCTATTAGTTTATTGCTTTGATAAATTGGGATTCAAGCGAACTGATTTGAAGAAATCTACATCCTCTCCCATAGGCTTTACCGGACGAGCGGAAACACCTTTGGGTAACATACAACTACCAGTTACCTTAGGTGAGAATGACAAAAACTACACCACTACACCATCACTTGCGACTTTGTTGTCATGGATGCACAAAACCCATTCAACACCATCATCGGTAGGCCCTGGATGAATATAAAGAAAACGATATGGTCCCTATATCACTTGGTGATGAAGCTAAATTAAAAGTGGTTATCTAGATGTAGAATCCATAAAAAGGGACAAACTAAATGCTATTCACCAGAAAAATATGTTGAGCATAAAAGGCAGGTATCAACACAAATGAAACCTTTCGATGTATCAAGTGATGGAGGTTTACACTCAAGTGATGAAATAGGTCCCCATAGACATAATTCCAGTGGACAACCAAAGGCTTTGGCTAACATTCAAATTAAACATCCAAACAGAGTGGGTTTTCATAGTCCACATATTCTACAACATGAAGAATATATGAGGAAAGGTGAGATTGCAGTAATTGATTTATGTTTCTTATCTCATTCTTCTATTAAATACATATACCACTTTTAAACTTTCACTTATATGTTATCATGGTTTAATCCAGTGAATTAGAATTACAGTAATTTAATGTTTTGTTCCACATACTTTTATGTGACATAAAAAATAATAATTTAATCATAAAAAAAATTACTTGTGGTCACGAAACCGTGTCTTCTGGAGAAAGCAATACAATACTAAATAAAGCCACATCAAATGTTTTAACACAAGAAACATGTATGTATCCAAAATATCTGTGAATCCTCATTTTAAATATATGTTATAAACGTGTTTTATGTACTAACTTTTTTAATTCCTTTTCAGCTATAAGTTTGGAGCAGAATTCAAGTTTTCCGACTGAAACACATTGTAATGTTCATATTTTAAATAAAATATGCTACCGAGATATTCCTCTTGCAAAGAGAGAAAGGCTTGGTGCTTTACATCGGCAGAAATATGCTGACCACAGAAGATAAAAATTGATGCAATCAAGTCAGCTTCGTGGAAGTCCTTCCCCTATTTCAGAAACTAGCAATCAAATTTCAGAAATAACAAATGCACTTGTAGAACAATGGGTTCTAAATCAGTCAACGGACTCCCAAACACTTATTCATCCAAGCATAGAATAAATATGTATGAGAAATGATACAGTGTAATTTCCCATTGCTAATAATCAATCAGTTAACCAAAATGTCATGAATTCTGACATAGAAGGTTCTTCACATAATTTAAAATGAAATAATGAAAGTCGATCCAATTTGGATAAAATCCCAAATACAACAAGCAGATTGCCTCAGTGTGCAAATGTTCATACTGCGATGCAATAAAGTTCAACTTTGAACCCCCACATTTTTGTTGTGGAAAAGGTTCAATTAAGCTAGCAAATTCTGAAATGCCACAGAGCCTTGTAAAATTATATACAACAAATACCCATGAAGCAATTGAATTTCTACAATGTGTCAGAAGTTATAATAATATGTTTTCATTTACATCTTTTGGTGTAAACTATAACAAGAATCTAAGCAAAAGAGATGGAGGAATTTATACATTCAAAGCTCAAGGTCAAATTTATCATTACATGGACAAATTAACACCTACTGAAGGAAAAGGAATTGAAAATGTACAGTTATATTTCTATGATACAGAAAATGTAATTGCAAATCGAATATCTCTAGAAAGTTTAATGAGTCAATAATTAAACAGTTACAAAGTGTTTAGATCTGAATCCTTATCCTAAAATTTTCAAGAGTTTAATTGAGACTAACAATCGTGATGAATTACAAATTTATTTATGTACTAATTCAGGTTTAGATCAAAGAACTTTTAACTGTCCAACAATTCAATGTGAACATATATGTAAATATAGAAACAACAGGGTTAGAGTACTTTGCTAATCAACAAAGTAGCATAAGAGCTGAACTTTATGAAGGTCTTTTAGACAGTATATCCTCCGGACTAACTACAGTTTCCCAAGTTGGGAAACAAATTATACCACTACCATTATTCACTGGAGGTCCCAAGGATATGAAAAAATGATACATGGATACAATAGCTCTTGAACAAAAATATGGTAAACCTGATTTTTTTAAACTATGACCTGTAACCTATCTTGGTCTGAAATGAAAGAACACCTACATGATCCTGCGGAAGGACATAATAGACCTGATTTAATAACAATAATTTTTCATGCTAAACTACAAATGCTGAAGGAAGATATTATAGACAACAAACTATTTGGTAAAGTTGCAGCTGACACACATGTGAATGAATTTCAAAATAGAAACCTCCCCCATCCCCATTTCCTAATCATTTTAAAAGATAGTTTCAAACTTGCTTCTCCAGAGCAGTAGGATGCATATGTCTCCGCCAAATTACCCGACAAAAAAATCCTTATCTATACTCATCAGTACTAAAACATATGATCCCGGCCCACGTGGTGAACTGAATTTGAACAATCTATGTATGAAAAAAGGCATGTGCAAAAGCCAATGCCCTAAATATTTTTTCTGAATTTACACAACATTCAAGAAAGTCATATCCAATCTATATGCGAAGAATAACGAATAAACATCAGAAGTTCGCAATCATTTACTGGATACTCGATGGGTAATTCCCTACAATCCTATTTACTTGCAAAATATGACTGCCATATTAATGTTGAAATATGCCCCCAACTCTTCAAGTTGTTAAATATTTATACAAATATATATATATATATACACACAAAGGTCGTGATAGGATTCAATACACTTTAATAGTGAAAGAAGATGACAAAGTTATAACTAGAATAAAAAACTTCCTATCAGATCGATGAGTATGCGCTCCTGAAGCAGCATGGCATATTTATGAATTCGATTTAAACAAAATGGTTCCATACGCAATGAGCGATGACCTTACAAGTCCATATTAAAAATCACCAATCATAACATTTCATGGAAGTCAATCATTACAACAAGTAGTGAGCAAGGAAAACTTGTCAAGAACTATGCTTACAAAAAATGTAAAGATGAATTTGATAAATTCAAAAGCAAAAAATCTCAATTGTTTATAGATAATTTTCACAACATTTCATTTGGCACTCCAAGGATAAAATATGGGGGGGGGAGGTCAAATGATAGGTCGCTTATATTCTACACTCCCTACATAAGGGAAAATGTACTACTTGCGAACTTTACTTATGTACGTTTGGAGTCCTACATCATTCGAACACCTAAAATCTCACAGTGGAGTTATACCACCATCTTACGGAGAAGAATGTGAAAAAGGGTTATTACAATAAGATAACATGACTAAAGACACATTAAATGAAGCTGTTGCATTTCAAATGCTATCGACACTAAGGAAACTTTTCGCCACATTATTAGTCCATACAAATTGTCAACAATCCAAAAAGTTTATGGAATATGTTTGAGAATTCATTTTCAGAAGATATTGCTAAGAACAATCACTATTTAAAACAACAAATTCAATTTAAAATCCCATAACAAATTCACAATTATTTAAAAGCCATGGGAAAAATCTTCGATGCTTACAACTTTTGTCCTTTCCAATCTTATATTTTTAATAAGACCAAAACACTGAAGAAAATTTTGCTGAAAAAACTATCAATGTATCCGAAGAATACCTAGCATCGGAAAAGATGCTTAATCGTGGCCAAAGGATAGCTTTTGAAAAAATAATTAATCGAATTGAAAATAACAAACATGGAAAAATCTTCATTGATGGTCCTAGAGGAACTGGTAAATATTTTTTTTGTATAATGCCTTACTAGCAATTGTTAGATTCGAAGGTGAAATAGCATTAGCAACAGTGACTTCAGATGTAGCATCCTCTATACTACCAAGAGGACGCATAGCTCATTCATGATTTAAAATTCCAGCAAAGAACGAAGAAGAAATTACATGCAATATAAGTAAACAAAGTGAAACCGCCTAGTTAATAAAAGAAGCTAAACTTATAATATGGGATGAAGTAACAATGACTCAAGGAAATATTATAGAATCATTAGACAAAATTTTCAGAGATTTAATGGATTGCAACCTTCCATTTGGAGGTAAAGTCATTGTATTTGGAGGTGATTTCCGACTAACGTTGCCAATAGTTCGACAAGGGGAAAAAGACTGTATATCAACAACATTAGTCATGTCACATTTATGGCCAACATTTGAACGCCTAAAATTATCTCTAAATATGAGAGTCTGACTCGATCCTGGTTACATCAATTTCTAACTAAATGTTGGCAATGGGGAAGAACCTATATTCGATGATGGCAGAATCATACTACCAGATGACATTATCCTCCAATCAACAGAAAATTCACATCCACTTGAATTACTCATCACTTTTGTTTACCCTAACCTAAATATATTTCTAACCGATATATACTCGGTGACAAATAGAGCACTCTTAACAACAACAAACAAATACGTTGATCAGATCAATTAGCTTATGATCCATAGATTCCCTGGAACTAAAAATACATTTTCCAGCATAAACAAAACAACTAATATAAAAGATCAAGAAAATTGTGAAGATCTATTACAGACTTGCAACCCTTTAAGTTTACCCCCTCACCTCCTAACTTTAAAAGAAAATTACCCTATAATGCTTTTATGAATATAAACTCAACATAGTGTTTTTGAAATGGAACACGTCTAACATGCATCAAATTCACAATATTGTTCGAATCACATGGAGAAAAAGAAGTTTTCGTACCACACATTCCAATAAAATCATCGGTTGAAGATACATTTATTCCATTAAATGTATACAATTTCCAATCCGTTTATATGTTTGCATTAACAATAAATAAAGCACAATGGCAAACACTAGAATACGTAAGACTATATTTAAAAGAACCAATTCTCACATGGCTAACTATATGTAGCTTCTCGAGCTAAAACTTCAAAAAATGTTGAAGTGTTAATCGCACCACGGAAAATATACACCACAACTCGGAACAACACAAGAAACGTAGTATATAAAAGAGATATGCATAAAAACGAATGCTACTAGTTAACTACCATCCAACACCTTCTTAACACATATTTAGAAACTGATTGTATAGAAAAAGAATATTCTCTCCACACACAAACTCTTTGCGACATAAATATTTACCCTACAGTTTCATTATCTCCTGGGATGGTTAGATCTTTGAAAATTTATTTAATTCTTTTATTTAATTCTAAATTTTGCTATTTTCTACGTGTAGTGTATCAAAATGGTTTCATCTTTTCTTTAGAGGTAAAAACCCACTGTAATATTCAATCTATGACACTCTACAAACAATGTAATATTTACCCTATTGTTCCAACTTGGTGGGGGAGGAGTGGTGACAGGGCGAGAGCTTTGATTGGCTTCACAAACCTGCACCAAATTGAGATTTAGGAAGCTTTTGATCTAGAGGGAGGAAGCTTTTGCAATTTAGGAAGATGGTGGAATTGAGATTTGGAATATTTGGGATTGGGGTGGGATTTAGGTACTGGACGGGGGAGAAGGGAATATTTCGAATTTAGGTACAGGAGTGAGAGAAATAAGGTGGGGTTTGGAGTAAAATTTAATATTTCAAGGGCAATCGTGTCTTATGGCATATAAAATTTTTCCAAAAATGGAATTTGCATAAACGTAAAAATAAATTGTGCAAGTTTGGCTACGGAAGGAGTATATTTAATTCGGTTTTCAAAAGAAAAAGGATAAATACAAATATAACTCTCAGATAATTTTTAGTGCAAAAATAACTCCAACTAGTTAATGTAAGTGCCAATATAACGCTCAAACCCCATTTTTTACACTGACTTCCATTTTTCGGCATTGACTGCATGTAAAATGTCCAAAATACCCTTAGTGTTAAAATCTGAATTTGAGTTGACAAATTTACCCTTATAGTTCGCCGAACCGCTGTCGAATCCCTGGTGCACCGCCGCCTTAATAGGTAGGGTTATATCAGCACATTATGAAAACTGATACGGTTATATCAAAACAATCCTAAAACATATAGGGTTATATCATCCCATTCGGAAAAAAATGTAGGGTTATACCAATACATACTACAAAGTATATAGGATTTGATGATATTTTGTTTATTTTGTTGTATTTAGTCTGGATTGATGATTGGATGACCTTTGGTGTTGTGTGTGGTTGTTATTTTGTTGAGTTCTTCGACTTAGGATTTTTAATGTTAATGAGTTTTGAAATGAGGCTACAATATGTGATAATGGCGTTTAATATGAATGATGGTGCTATGATGTCGAATTTTATGGTGCATAAGATGTTGTTATAATGTGATAATGGTGTATATGATGATGTGGTCGTCCGTTAAGGTCAGCCGAGTACCACACACTTAACTTTTATAATATGTACTAGTATAACCTTACAATTTTTACGAATGTGCTGATATAACTCTATTAGTTTTAGCAATGTGCTGATATAACCCTGTCAGTTTTAGCAATGTGCTGATATAACTCTACCTATTCTGGCGGCGGTGCAGCAGCGGTCAGGAGAACTATAAGGGTAAATTTCTCAACTCAAATTCAGATTTTTAACACTAAAGGTATTTTGGATATTTTACATACATTCAACGCCGGAAAATGGGAGTCAAAGCTAGAAATGGGGTATGAGGATTATATTGGCACTTATATTAACTAGTTAGGGTTATTTTTGCACTAAAAATTATCTGAGAATTATATTGACACTTATGTCAAGCAGGTAGGGTTATAACAACACTTTTTTCTTTCATTTATTGCTCGTTGCATGTTTGACCCCAAATAAAATCAATCCTTAATCAAACCTAACAAAATTTATAAACTCTTTTACTTATAATGTTAGCAATTTTAGTTATTTACAGAATATTAAATAATATTTGTTTTAGGAATGGATATTATTTTTTATACTCTCTTACTTTTTAAAATAAATTAACTTTACTAAAGCAATTCGACACTTTTAGAAATAAAGCAATTCATCGATGCCAAAAAATTTGGCACTACACCAAATTAACAAGCAAGGCCAGGGGTCGGGAACTTGGGGGTACACTAATTATTATTATTTTTAATTGTGATGCTTTTTTGGAAAATCCGTTATACATAAAAGCGTTGCAAAAATTATTAGTGATGTAATATGAAGTGTCTCTATTCAGCGCATCGCAAAAAAATTTGTGACGTTTTAAGATGCAGTTCAATTTAGATATGTCACTAAATTTGTGATATGAATTGATATGGTAATTCAGTTTAGTAACATGTGCACGTATCACAAATATTTTAGTGACACCTGAAAGTGGAGCAAGTATTGTGACATTTCCTTACCAGTCACAAAATATGCGTCACTACTATATTTTATTTTGTTTTTATAGTTGTACATTGATTGAGAACGATATTAGTTATTACCTTACGAAACTAAAGAAAGAGACTATAATCGAAAACTGAAAGATCCCAAATTCCTACTCCTTAAAGCTGATTTTTTAAAGCTTATGGTATTTCCTTAATTTACAGGAAAATAATGGGCAAATTGATCCCAAAAAAAAAAAGAAAAATCGCCTTATATCTTTGTCACACATACATACTCCCTCCGTTCCATCTTATATTGCCGAAAGAGAAAATTTGAAGCTATTTTTTAACAGTAGAAAAGTACCTTAAAACTAACTAAAAAACTGATGAAATTGACATAAAGTGAACAATGTTGAGAAACAGTAAATTTGACCCAACTTAAAAGTCAATTAGGTTGTAACCTTTCCCACCAGAATCTCAAAATTTGAAGTCAAAATTTTAAAATACAGAACCAAAACATAATATCTGACAGAATTACAAAATTACAAAAACTGGAGCCAAAAAATTTAAAGCTACAAAAAGTAAACCTACAGGACTTCAATATAAACACAAGCTAACATTCCTTTTCCCTGTCATAAATTCCACAACAGCAGGCTCTCATAAGTAAAGTGCAAGCCAGTTCCAAACTTGACCGGCCTTTATTTTAACTTGGGTCCCTCATTTTTTTCTTTCATCGAGCCTTTTGTTGCTGATTAAGGGCTCTCATGGTAGGTCGCAACTTGACCGGCAAGGAAAGGCTACAAGTATCAAATTTCTTGTTCAGAATCATCAAAATGACATTTTGCGCCACAACAAGAGGCTGGAAGTAGTAGCTCAATTAGGAGTGTCAATCTGCACCATCGGCCTCTTGTGGGCAAGGGTGAAGCAGCAAATAGCAAATGATGAAACAGTGACTGGAAGATCTAGGTACCATGGTCGTCCTGGTGCTGGTGAAAAACCCATAGATCTGGAAGCTTTGATGGTCTTGCATGTCAGTAGAAGACGTACCTGCAGAGCTACTGCAGCAGGGCTGCACATTAACAAAAGCTTAGTTCATGGGACTGTGATGAACAAGGAGATAAAGAGGCACACAAATGTAGTTCATCCAGTTTTGACAACAGAAACTAATTTAACAAGGCTTGAATGGTGTCTTTCAAAACTGGAATGCAACATGCAATTCAAAGACATGCACAATGTAATCCACATCGAAGAGAAGTGCTTCTATCTTACAGAGATAGCGCCAAGGTACTTACTAGCCCCTAATGAAGAATAACTATATAGGATCAGCCAAAATAAGCATATATTCCCAAATTGATGTTCCTTTGTGCTGTGTGTAGGCCTATATTTGATTTTGAGGGTAATGTCATGTTTGATGGTAAAATAGGAGTATTTCCCTATGCAGAACGTATAGCAGCCAAGTATTCTAGCATAAATAGATCTAGGGGAACCATGGACCTCCATCCAATTAAAAAGGTTAACAGAGAATGCATTAGAGAGAAGCTGATATATGAGGTTATCTCTGCAATCAAAGCTAAGTGACCAACTTGGGAAAGCAAAAACATATCAATACAGCAAGATAATTCCCCGTCCCACATTTTAGCAAATAATTCGGAATTCCTAGTTGCAGCCCATTCAGATGGATTCCACATTATCATGGTCTGCCAACCAACAAAAACCCTAATTTAAACATCCTATACTTGGAGGTTTTTTCTTCTATCCAAATATTACAACACCAAAACCCTCAAAGGAACTTAGAAGGTTTATAGGAGTTGTAAATGATGCAGCTGCTAGAGAAGACCCTAGAAAAATAGACCTCATTTTCCTTTCCCTTCAGAATGTCATGCTGGAAATTATGAAATGTAGAGGGGGAAATAATTTTAAGTTACCACTCAAGAGGAAAGACAGATTGAGGAGATTAGGCCTACTACCACACAATCTAATTGCTGATTTAGAAATTGTAAAGAGTTGTTTGGAGGATCTGGTTGCAATTGGGAGGACATGGATGGTTCATGATCTACTGTTGAGCATGGAGATGGCAGGGTAAGTGATAAAACAAAATATTTTGGAGGGTTGTGCTTCTAGAAATCAGTTTTCTAGGGTAAACATGCATTTTGGTTTTCAGAGACATGTTTATAGGGAAACCTTTTGTAATATAGGGACATCAGTTTCTCTTTTTTTTGTGTAATATGCAAAAGCTAATGCATATGCTAGTTAAATGGAGTGTCTGAAAAATGTTTCGATGCAGTATGATTAGTTTTAAACCAATTATATAATGTTAAAACTGAAATCAGAAACTTAATGCAACAAATGATTGAGCACACAATACAAACTTGACACAATGAAGTACAAATCACATTTAGATGACATCTTAATGTTTCGTTCACCAAAACATGGTTGCATATATGTTGTACAATATGAATTATCACCATTATAAGCTGCAGCTAGGACTATAATCATTACAATCTCGGGCTGTTTTTTCAATCATGTTAATGCCCCACCAAGATGTTAATGGTTTAAGAACAAAAAATATATGGCTGCATATCAATATTCCTCGCCAAGATCTTAATGGTTTAAAAACCAAAAGGCATGGTTGCATGTAAGGTAACCGCATACATCATAGCTTCATCACGATTGTTTACTAATCAAGTTATAAACACATTACATGCATGACTGTGATTATTTTCAATATGCCCCGCCAATTTCAAAAAATCAAAAGACAATGCCACTGGGTGCATTTTATTTTAACACTTATGGCTCACAAATTTTGACACCAGAGCTCCATTTACAACATTCAATAATTCTCAAAAAAAAAATATAGACATAGCATAATAATCAGCACAATATGTTCAGTGAAACAGTCCAGAATTAACAGATTCCAGAATTAACAAAGTCCCTAGTTTCAAACAGTCCAAACAATCCATAATTAAAAAGTCAATAATAAAAAACAATCCATAGTTTCAAAAAGTCCACAATTAAAACATTCCACAATTAACTAATCGAAAGCATTAAGCATTAACCCCTAATATGAAGTTACCCCTGCTCATAGGGCTATGGCTCCACATCATCCAATTCAGAGGCATGGCCAGCAGTTTCAGCATCCAAATCAGTTTGGACCTGCATTGATTAAAAAAAATGTCAAGCAATGAAGATATAACTCGTAGATAACATTCAACAATTTTTTAAAAACTCAAGTTAAAGAAATATACAACCTGATTTGGCAGCCTGACTTGCCTCTGTTTTTTCCCTTTAGGCAAACCCAACCATCGCCTTTCATAGCAGACATATCACAGATACCATAATGGAAATTCCTCTTAGACCCTTCCTTCTTAGGCCAATTTTCAAGAAAATAGCAAGAACCAGGATTCACCGAACCTCACGCTATAATACTTTGCAGGCTCAATGTCAGGGCGCAACTCAGGGCTTTCAGACCTATCACGACGTACAGTGTTTGGCCATTCAAACTGAGACTCGGAATCGTCTGAGTCCATAGACCATTCAGAATAATGAATGGGACTAAAGTGAGTTGCCATTGGTATTTCAGAACAGGTATCACTCCAGCACAGGGAGTCAAAATCGAGTTGCGAGTAGTGGTGAACATCAGATGGGGTCTTATGTCGAGGGTTGCTAAGGGCCACTGGTTCCTTGGCCAACTTTAACCCAGTCACGACTTCCCATTATGAGGATCACAGGCTGTGAATATGTAACTGCAGAAAAAACAAATAAACATTAGCAACACACTGGACAGAATGGGACAGAACTCCAGAAAAACACAGAAGAAAACACGACCATCACGGTCAAACACATGAACGCGAAGGTAAAAAAACTACTAAAACCAGAGTGAGACTAATACTAAGAGAACAGTTAAATTAAAACTAAACCAGGGTTAAACACAAACAAGCAGAGTTAAACGCGGTGAAACTTGGGCAGAGTTAAACTCGGTGAAACAGAGCACAGTTGAACAAAGTTAAAAACGATGAAGATAGAGCAGAGTCAGGGCAACCCAAATTAAAAGCACGAATATGACCAGATTTAGAACAACGAAAGGGACAGGCACATTGAGTTAGACATTTATTGCAAAAAATTAATGGACACAGAGTTCATTGAGGTACAAAAAACACATTTATGCCATTCATCTAAAAATTTGAAACCGTAATACTTACATATCTTAAAAAAGGAACACAAAAAAATGTCAACAGCAAGAACTCATAACTAAGGTCACAAAAAGCATGTCAACGGCAAGAACACAGAATTGAGTTCACAAAAAACATCAACCCAGATCGATAACCAAGATCCACCCGATTTAAAAGCTATAGAATCATGCAAATCGTTGAAAACCCTTAAACAAAAAAATGATTTTAAGCAAAAACGGGTATACAATAACTTCAACAGAACATAAAAATAACATATCGGGCACAACTAGGGTTTACAATTGCAGATTTGAGAGAAAAAACAAAAAAAATCTAGATAAACAATGCATGAACACAACACACAACGGAAGACTAACCCACATCCAAAACATAAATTAACACAGCATAAAATTTCAATAATCATGCAGATCGGTCGAAAAATTGGAAAAAAAAACTAGGGCTTTAATAAAAAATTCACTTCAGAAAAAATGGGGATGGATTCTTTCTCTTCATTGTGTGCGAACTCATCTCAATGTGTGAAAAACTGAATTTCTGACTTGTTTTTCCTGTGATACTTTCATGGGAAAATCGGACGGACAAAAACAGTCATAGAGGGTAAATCAAAAGGTGAGAAAACAGAAGGAGAAACGGGATGAGTTGAAGCAATTAGAATTGAGACAAGAGGAAACTCTGGAGTTGGGGAAGATTGAAGAAGAAGAGGGGATAATTGATAACAAGGAAGTAAATACACCTATCGGAATGGAGGTAATAAAGAGAAGAGTAATGGAAGAAGAAGCGATGGAGATAAGAGCAACGGAAATCAAAAGTGGAGAATCTGGATCTCAGAGAAAGCTGAATTGGGCAGATAAGGTGGAGGCAACTGAAGATCACAATAAGGCCTGGAGTGAGCTTTTCAAGGATCATACAGATAATGAGGTAAAATACTATCCCCTTGTTGAAATTGAAGGTATTAGAATGGGGAGAATCTCTGTGGAGGAAGTTGAGGATAGTGCTAAACTATGGAATTCTA
>JAUOBV010026466.1:0-23845 GCA_032360425.1 Rubia occidens
GATATTAACTGCCGAACACGTGTCTTGGATAACGTGCATAAAGCACTTATGCCAATATTAGTGGGACGGAGGGAGTAGATAGCAAGAGAGCATTTAGTAGGGCTCGATCCCGCCTCGTTTTCTTGGTACGCTCAGGCCATATGTATGCTTCAATCAATCGTCTTTCTGCTTGTGAAAATGGAAACATACTTTATTTAATTAAGGCTGATGCCCTCTAAGGAAAATAATACGAGATAGTTAGACATCGATAAATATTGAATGCAATAAAATTTTATAATTTTTATAATATTTCATTCAAATTATTTAAAAAGTAATTATTTATATGTTAAAATTTATTACAGTATAAAAGTCTATCATAATTATATGCATCTCATTGCAATAAATAAAAGTAAATATCAAATGACTTTATTAGTCTCATTAATTATAAAATATCCTCATTTAATAGTTAATCGGTCTAAAACAAGACTTTGTCACTTATAAATTATTAATAAATAATATGTACTCATATTTCTAACAGAAGTACTCTATTGATTATGTGTTTCTTTAAATTTTTCAGTGATGTGTGTGTATATATATTACAATGAGATATTTGTGGTTTTAATTATATCTTTAGAAGTTATATATTTTAACAAGTTATGATTGATTATATGTAGTAAAGAATTGCAATCAGTAACATATTATAATATTAGTATAAGTTATGACTGATTGTATATCGTAAAGAATTAAATCAGTAACATATTATAATATTAGTATGTTATTTTCAGACAACTTGGATTTATATTAGTCAAAATGACTTCAATATCCCGACCATCCAAAAAGCAAACAATTTCTATTATGTTTTAACAAGTTATGATTGATTATAATGTAGCAAAGAATTAAAATCATTAACATATTATAATATTAGTATAAGTTATGATTGATTGTATATAGTAAAGAATTAAATCAGTAACATATTATCAGTATGTTATTTTTAGACAACTTGGGTTTAGATTAGTCAAAATGACTTCAATATCCCCGGTTGACAACACTATCCAAAAAGCAAACAATTTCTATTATATGGTGCTTGAGATTAACACTATTAAAATTAAATATAGATAAAAAATATATTAAAAAGGATTATTTACAATTATAACTCTGATTTTAGGCTGAAAATGTCAATATAACTCCACAATATAAGAAAGTACCAATATAACTCTAACTAATTATTGCATGTGCCTTTCTAACCCTAACTTTTTTTAAAAAAAAATAGTGCCTTTATACCCCAAACCATTATTTTCGGTGTTGACCAGTTGAATTCAGGCAAGGTAAAAATGAAATGACAAAAAGACCCATCTTCCTAAACCTATCTTTCTTCTTTCAAAAGCCTAATGCTGACACTGCTTTGCTACAACACCCTAGCGTCGCCAGGAACCACAGCCGCTGGAAATCTTCGCAAACACCAGCCGCCACCACCTGCCCATCACCACACCAACCCCAACCACCACCACTCGTCACAGCCACCACCACCACACACCCAACCAACATCACTCGTCACAGCCACCACCACCACACGTCACAACCACCAACACCACATACCCCAGCCACCGCCACCACATGTCACATGCTGACACCTCTGGTCAATTGATTTCTTCTTTTGCCTTCCTCGCCACTAATCTAGTCCCTCGATGACCTCGTCGTCGTGGAACCCTTAGTCCCTCGATGGCCCCGCCACCACATTGTATTTGAACTCTCCATCGTCAGTCGTATAGTTGACCATCGAGAGCTCAGAACTGCCAATGTCCCCTCGAGTTTGCCACTGCGGCCTTCCGTCGGTGTTCCTCGATAGCCCCTCCACCGCGTCGTCCTTCAAAAGTTCACTGTCGTTGCCTCCTTTGACCACCGCAACGCTACATCATCGACGCTAGTGTCCTTCGAATTGCCGCCAGATTCAATTAAGCCTGACGTTGGTGTCCTAAACCTTAAGGCCGGTGATGGAAATGGTGAAGAAAGAAAAGGAGCGAGAAAGTTAGCGAAGGGTTTTAATTTTTTTTAAGGCAATGGCAAATCATCCAAATGTATGTTTACCGAAAAGTCAATGAAGTCAAGAGTTATTTTGTCACTTTCTGAGATTGCATGGTCATACATACACTTTTAACCTAAAATCAGGGTTATTTTGGTACTTTACTCAAATAAAAATAACGGGGCATCAACTTTAGATGTAAATGAAAAGATGAAAATTTCTGAAATAGAAAGATGAAAAGGTACAAGCTTTCACGTTGGTTTAGCTGGGAGGAGCAGATGGCTTTGGATGAGTGATTTGCCAAAAAAGAAAAAATACAAGGAGGAAAAGGAAACGAGTGATTGTACTAAGTGCAGAAAAGATTGTACCTTTTTCCAGATATCGTGGTGGCTTTGACTGCAGCACAGGGTGCTTTATTTTTTTGTGCATAGAATTTTTTATATGGGAAAATTAAGTATCCAGTAAAACTCTGCCACATGTCAAGTGGATGAATTAAAAAAATATAAAAATGCATATAATTATATTTTAACCCCATCCATTTACCAAATATTAGAATTTTACTAGACTCTCACCTCCACATACTTAATTCCCCCACATAAATTTTTATTTTATTTTTTGGGCACAAGTATTTAACACTTGTGGTTTCTTTTTTCTCCTCATACATTATTTTTTTGTGTTTTCTCCAATACTCACTCCTTTCCGGCGTTATTTACACTGCAATCATTATCACACTGTTCAAAAAATTAACTATTAATATGTTTACCTACGTACAATAACGGCAAATGAAAAGTTGATAATTAGAACCACTTGCTACGGTAAATTCAACAATATCACATACGATAATAATGTTGTTCATATATGTATTCAAACACGTGGTCAAACTTTAATAGTAAATAGTGTAAAAATCAAAAGTGTAAATAGAATATGGACTCTTTAGCCAAAAAATACTGATTTAAGGCTAAAGAGTCCAATGTGTGTGTCTCTATATATATATATATGCTCATCAATCTCATTTATATACTCTATCTCAAAACCTTTTTTATACATTACTAGACAATTTGAAATTTTAACTCACTTATAAACAAATCAATTTATAAATACAAAATTTCGTGTTGACATCTGAAAGAGATCTAAATACAATTGTTTAAAAATGGGAAGTGACATCGGGTTCTATCTGTGATTTTTAAAATTTTACTCATTGGGAAAATTGCATTCAAATTCCCTATCTCACAATAAGTTATACCGAGACGATTCCATCCATCTCATAGGTTACTTTCTCATTCAAGAACTTATGCAAACACATTCGTAATGCTTTTATAGGTTTCAATATTATGGAAAGATTTTTTGTGGAGTAAAAGGCAAAATTTCTCGCTTTTAAATCCCGTCATCCCAACACAGTAACTTGGGTTTTATTTTTTTAGGAAAACATTTTTCGTTGTCTTTACATGCGTAGCGTGAGTAACAGTATCTTTTCTGTCGGTTTTGGACATTTTTGGAGGAACATCGAGGGAGTTGGAGAACCTGAGAATGCGACCCCTAGTTTTCTTTTCAATTTTTTATTTAAAAAAAGGTGATGAAAAGGTCCTGCTAAGTGCGGTTAAACTCTTAAATTATTTTTTATTAACTAATATTCCCATTTCTTCCTGTACACAATTTTCACCTTTTAGCAGTGAAATCAGCTACTTTACAACAGTTTTGTTGCTACACTATAATCAGTGGCGGAACCAAGATAAAATTTAGGGCTAAATGCATTGATGTTCCTCAGTTTCTCCGTTTGTGCACTTCTACCCTCCAGTTTCTCAAAAGTGCATTTGTACCCCTGTTGCCACTCCGACATTGACTTGAAATCTTCCGTCGTTGACCGAAAAGGAAATTACAAAAATAACCCTCATATGAGGTGGTTCTGTAGACGCTGAAGAACGTCACATCCACCCTCCGCCTCACCACCTCCATATAATAGGGGTACAAATGCACTTTTGAAAAGATAGAGGGTAAAAGTGCACAAACAGTTGAACTGGAGGGTATAAATGCACTTTTTTCTTTTAAAATTTTCAAAATTTGAAATTTGAGAAGAATCAATGCTCAAGATTTGAAACTTGATAGCTTGAAGACAATCAGGAAAAACCTAGAGAGAGCATAGTTATAGAGAAGGGATAGAAAATTGTGTTCCTTATATTACTCTCTTCGTAGAGTATAAATAATTGCCTAATGCAAGAGTAAGAAAAAGTAACTTGATGAGCTATATCAATAAATTCCCAATCCATAAAACAACTCAAGTGCAAGGGTCAAATGAAAGTATCAATATGACGTGACACATTTTTCTTTAGAGAGCCCCAAGTAGAGCTTCTATATAGGTATTCATAAATATGCGTGCTCCCAAATACAGTTTTGTTCAATCAATGATTAAAACGTCACACTGAACCTATAATTGTGGTGGTAGCATTTGAGATGAATATTCAAATAAAACCATCAAATAATTTACTTTATTTACATGATATTGAAGTTTCAATTTAAACATGTCATTTGGCGAAAGAGACCCAAAACTTTTTCTTACATTGGAGATGCTCTTAGATAAACTAACAGTTAGACCAGACCCCTAACAAACCTCCTTTCAATAATTTATGGTATTAAAGTGAGAATATCTTATTTTGGGTTTTTTTATTATAAATTATTCTATAACTACATGACCCTAAAGGCAACAAAGCATAAGATATCCAAACAATACTTCTTACTCACTCTAGCAACTCAGTCAAATGAATTTCCTCTGCTTGATTCTCCACCCTCATGTACGGATTTGTTCAAGATTTTTGATTGAACGGTGATGTTTCATGGATGGAAACCGCCACCTAAAGATTGGAAAGCCTAGATCGCTAGAATGTTTCCTTTACATCAATGAGCCGGAAAGATGCTAGAATTTGCGGGGCGATACTCAATTCATTTTGTTTTATTAATCACTGTGATGGTTTGTTTCTCAAGTTTGTAGAGAAATGGTGTCTGGGAACCAATAACTTTATTTTTCCCTAGGGAGAAGTTATGGTCAGCTACAAGACACTCCTATTTAATAGAATAAGTAAAAAAAATAGTATAACTGCTCAACTAACCAAAAACACACACAACTAAAACACATAATAGGAAGTTATTGAGAGTAAAAGTAAAATTGAAGAAAAGATTTTTTTTTTTGATTTGATAAATTTTACTTGTGTTATGTACAACTTGATCGTCATATATACACACAAAACGCTAACTAACTAACCATTTTACATCTAGAAGCGTCTCAAAATTAGTCTATGTACAAAAGCCTATTTAAAATCTTTGCAAGATGAACTTTCATGGTCTGTAATGATTCATTCACTCACAATTTTTGAATGTACAGTCACTGCACAATCTTTGTACATACACACTTTCATTCCTCATCATTCGTGATTAAAGTATGTTTGAATTTTCCACATCCCACACACACATATATACGTATGTATGTATATGTATGTATGTATATGTATGTATGTATATGTAAACACACATTTTGAATAAACAACAAAATAGCACATTTTTATAAGTGTAGGTGGATCCCAACTTTTTTTCAGGTCAATTGATGTAAACAAAACATTTGACCCATCTAGAATCCAATCTTTAGGTACCAATTTCCATCCAGGGAACTTCCATGTCCGATTAGACAACTTGGAAAAATATGTATCTGTGGCAGCTGAAGATATAAACCGATGAGGAAGATACTACTTCACGCAGCCAACATCGTTCCCAACCAGCTCACTGTAACTTAAACACTGGATGAACATTTCCACATGTTCATCAATACCAAGACTGGCGGAAACTATTGATGCAGAACGAATGGCGGCAAAAATTGAAGAAGCGATAGATCGCTCAAAGGTCTGACACGGTATTGAGCACAACTTTTGCGTCCGGCGTCAGAATCAGGCGAGGCCGGTGCCATTGGAACCAGCTCGATAAGTAGAACACTAGTCACCATTTCTCTAGGTAGCAAGGTTTTTTTGGCCATTTGAGTTCGTTTAAGGCCTCAAAATGGCATTTTAGTGTTTTTCAATTTTTGCTTTATTTCCAAATTTTATTTTTTATCATTCCAGGATTTCATTATGGTATTTAAGGACCTCTTATACTATTCCAAAATTTCATATTTCATAATAATATTTTCAAGAATATTTTCTCTCTAATGGACTCCATAACCAGTACCTAGAGTTTGTGCTTGCAAATCTCGTTTGATTTTCTGATTGCGTCAACCACGTACAGAGTATGCCTTGTTCTTGAGCATATAAAGGATGTTATAAGGTTAGGGCAAAGTTTAAAAAAAATAGTATACATTACATTTGCATAATTTTTAGATCAACACTTACATTTTTTACATTAACATTTTATTTTGTATTTTTATATAAATTTCTTAATAGTATACATTGTCAGTGCTATCAAATTTGAGGTGAACAATGTAAGACTGGAGATTTTGATTCGTGGATCAGGTTGGGTTAATTAGCATGATCCAAAATTTAGAGTTGGAATGAATCAGGTCAAATTTTGTTTCATAATTTTGGATTGGACATACATTTTTTACATGACTTGAAGTCAAATATATATATATTTTTGAGTTAAGTGTTAAAATAATCCTCATTTAAGTTAAAAGTACCAATTAATATAACCTTGCAAAATGATAAAGTCCCAAAATAATCCTAACTTTATCATGGTCTTGTCAATCTAACCCTGGGCACCGTTGACATCAATTGTCAATGGAAAACTTGGGCAGAATTTAAGGATATTACCATGTTATCCCTGGATTAAAAAGAGGGAAAACACTTCTTCTTATTCATTTTGAGTGCACCGCCTCTGACCCAAATTGCTCCGCTGCCTCGCTCTGCCAATCCTGGATTTCTCCGCCTAAGGGTTGTTGGATTTCGTCGGCGTGAGTTGTTGCTCTAAGAGAAACCCTATCTTTCACGTCGTTGTGGGTTGTTTCTCTAAACAAAGAATGACTTCGTCAACCCCTTCGCAAGCCAATCTTGTAAGTCCCTTGAGCCGGATTTCACCGTTGTGGGTTGTTAGATTTCACTGTTGTTGGGTTTTTGAATTTCACCGCCGTGGGTTGTTGGATTTCACCGCCGTGGGTTGTTGGATTTCACCGCAAAACCCTATCTTTCACGCTGTCGTGGGTTGTTGCTCCAAGTGAAGAACGGCCTAGCCGAGAATTACCCTTACCAAAAGACGTAGTAGACCGGTGGTGGTGGGGTGGTGGGATAATGGTCGATGGTGGTGGGGGTTGGGATAAGAGTGGGGTTTAAAGAAGAAGAAAGGGGGTAAATTGGCAATTCGACTTATGAGTCAAAGCGTATTTTTATCATTTCATGTCCAGTTAATGCCAGAATAGTGTCAAAAGATTAAAACTGCACAATTCAACCTAAATTTAGGTTATTTTGACATCTTCTCATTTTCCAGGGTTATATAATTTACACTTTCAACCTAAAATTAGTGTTAGAAAGTGTAAAAATTCCTTTTTAAAAAAATAAAGGGTCAGTTTGGTTAAAATATGATCCGACCAGATCCAAACGAATGGGTAGTTATAAGGTCAAATTTTATATATGTAATTTCCAAACTAGTCATGATAGGTCAAGTTTAGGCATGTTTTTTCACCTGACCCAAAGTCAAATGTAAAATCCAGAAAGTTTAAAAATAAATGAATTAGTTCGGGTCAAAACTTGGTCACTCAGAAGTTTACCGTTACATGCACAATTTTACTTGGTACTCATGCCTTTTATAATGTCAAAATTGCTCACACGGACTTGGGAGGATAGTTTTACTGCAGGACCCATGCTTTAACCATTTGTGCCATTTGATGATATGTGATGCATAATTATGAATTCTCTATGATCGTCTCCTCAGACTAAGTGCAATGGTAGAAACCGCAAACAATTTCTTACCAATTAAATGTATTATTTCTCTCAATTTCTCTCGTCTACCTCACCGTAAAAAAACACTTAAAAAATCAGTCATTTTTTCTCCACAATGGTATGAAACCACTCTCAACTATTCATGGACCCCAATTGATTTTCTCAATCCTACTCATTAATTTCATTATTAACATTTAATTTAAATAAAACTAAATTATTTTATTGGTCCACATCATATGTTGAAATACCGTCTTTTGGTCTCCATGACCAAAACCGCGTACATTCAGCAGTCAACAAACACACATAATTTGTTTGGTCCCCAAATCAATTTTCGAGCAGTTTTTCGTTAATACCGTCGCACGTGCCACACACACACACATATGTGTGTGTGTGTATATATATATTTACACGCGCGTCCCCTTCGTTAAAACAAGAATCCCCAATCTTAACTCAGATTCAACCCAAATCCGATTGAATCCAATATCGAGTTCTAGTGTCTCCTCCGCCTCCTCCAGTTTGTATGTGGGTGTGTATTTGAAATGCACGTGTGGTTGGCAAAGCTGTATTCGTACCACCAACACGCTGGAAAATCAGGGACGGAAGTTCTATGGATTTATGCTAGAGTGTGTTGGTTGCAATTTTTTCAGATGGTGCAGTGAGGGTTCTAGGAATGTGAGATTGTGGCTTAGATTATTGAAGGCATCCATGAGAGGAACCGTGTGTTGGAGGAATCAATGACGAAGTTGGTCGGTGATTTGCCGATCTTAAAGGTGAGCTTGAAAGGGAGCGTGAAAAAATTGCCGATCAGAAATGTGAGCTTGAACTGGAATGGCTAATTCCCAGAAAGGTGAATAACTCTAGATTGGTGTGTTCCGTCATTGCCACGTGCCTTGAAATGATGCTAATTAGTGTTAATTGATTGGTTCAGAATCAACCATAATGTCATATTTAATGTGGTTAGGGGCTGAACTCGTTTACCCCTATTTGGTTTGGTATCTTTTTGCATGGAGTTAGAATTTAGTTCATGTTTGTCATAGACTAATTGATGATTGTAGTGACTATTTGCTTTCAGTAATGTTGAAGGAATTGTAATGAATTTTTGGATTAAGTATTGATTTCAGCTTCATGTTTGATTATCTAATCATTTTGGTAGAAAGATTGAGTGAAATCTGTATTACATAGATTTTGTATTGGATTAAGTTGTTTAGTGAAGGAATTGGTGAGGAGAATGGTGAAGAAATAGGATGTTTCAAATAAGCAGTACAACATGAAGAAGTGCATCAATATTCATTTCATACAATTTGTTTGATCATTAGTACAACCTTCTGAAAACAATTTAATAGAACTAGTGCATATAAGTCAGAATTTGTTTGATTTCATACAATTTGTTTGATTCAAGAAAAACTGAATCTATACCAACCGAGAACTAGCATGAAAAGCGAAAATCATGATTATAAGGTTCTGGACCAATCTAAAAAAAGTCAAAACATAGGCTACTCTGCTGACAAACTAAAAATTCCAAATATTAGGTAAATATGCAGCAATAAGGTTCCAGACCGAGGCAAAACAAAAAACTAAACTAATGTGCAATCCATCAGGTAGGATGATGCTTCAGTAGTTCTCCAAAAAATTCCACTCATCCTGAAACTCGGAATAGTCCACTTTCTTTACAGGTAAGCTTTGTGTGTTCAACTTGATGTCATGAGCTGTACTTGTATACTCATTTCACCTACATGTTTCCATATACATATGTCAAAGAATTACTGCAAACCTCATCAACACATGCCAATAAACATAGACCATAAGCTATCAAAGAACATACAGACCATAAGTTAACAAATTACCTTCATCCGAGGTGGTTTAGAAGCTGACGACTGAGTTGTATTTGGATGGGGTTGAGCGGGTTCCGTTTGTTGAGCTTGTTTCGGCTACATTTCCCATGTGCATAAATGAAGAATTAGTGAAAATATCTTCAATATGTTACATAAAATTTAGTCTATAAGTAAAGAAATTACCCTATGATGTGGTGGATTTGAAGTTGAGGACTCAGCTGCATTTATAGGGGGTTGTGTTGGTTATGTCTGTTGAGCTTCCGCAGCTTTAGTTGGAAACCTAAGCGAATTATGCCAAATATGCTCACACGGGGAGCATTTGTATGGACTCATCCTCCCAACTCTTGACAGCTTCTCAACTTCCCATTCTTTACTGACATTTTTCTTAGTTGTATTCAATTCATCAGTAGATTTTTTCTTGACTTTGGGGGTCTTCCTGGCAACCTTATGTCAGAGGGGGGTAGCAAACCACTTGGACCAGTCTTATCCCACAACTTTGGACCATTAATCAGATGGATGACATGGTTGTATACATGTGCGTACACAGACATGGAGTAGCAAGAATCCATGAAAGTTGTTACAACTTCCTTCACCAGATTAATAGCAGCAATGCCATGATGGCAGGGTATTCCTTTAAGGTCTCATTTTCTGCAGCCATATGATCTCGACTTTTGATTAACCGCATAACTTCCCTCATACACACAACTAACCTGAAATTCCATATCCCCACTTAGAGTAGCAAAACATCGATTTGAGGCAAAATGGTTAACTTCTAATTTCCTCCTTATCTTCGGACCAAACTTACCACCCATTCTAGCAATCGAATCCCCTTTTCTTTGTAGGAGATCCATGAAGTAGAATCTGATTGCTTCCAACATTGTGAGCAGGGGATTATCCCTTGCGTGTAATATAACTTTGTTGAAACTTTCACATATATTGTTAACAAGGATATCACACTTGGACCGAGTGTTGAAGAAAGCTTTGGAACACTCTTTTGGATTTGTTCTCTCTTCTTACCACTTCAACGCACCAGGATCTCGGTCCCTTATGTCCTTCAGATGATTCAGAAATTATGCTAGATGGGTATTCTAGGCTGCAGCCCAACCCATTTCCTTCAATTCCAAACTGGAATATGTACCCTTGAAATTCTTGTACATATGCCACGTACAGAATATGTGTTCTGCCTCTGGCAGTAATTGCTTCATAGCAGCTACAATATCCTGGTGTGACAGCAACAAAAAATTCCTTAAATAAAATGTAAAGAGCACTATAAACAGCCACCAACACAACCATAACATCTATTAAATCATAATTTCCTTTTAATAAAATCTGAAAGCCCATAAACAGTCACCAACACAACTATAATATCTATAAATTCATACTTTCCATAAATAAAATATAAATACCTATATAAAATCATATAGTCATGAAGTGCATAAAATTATAAATATTAATACCTTTTGCTTGTCTCAAAACATAGTCCACCTCGGTTCATTTTTTATGTTGATATCATGGTGCAGAAAGCTTAAGAACCATAGCCAACCATAGCCAGGCACTTTTGTTGTCAATCTCAACCACGGGATATATTTGATAATTTCCGTCAAGCCCAACATCCGTCAATAAAATCCCCTTGTGAGGCCCGGTCAGATGGCATTCCTATCAAAGTTCTGCACCCAAGCATAAACCCTTTTTGCAAGCATCAAAACAAACATAAATTCAGCAAAATTCTTCATTCCTAGAATCATCTTCAGTTGTCTGCATCACAACGATCAAATTAGGGCTGACTCTGAGAAACTCATTGCAATAATCTCTCATCATCACATACTGTTTCTTATAGTCTCCCATAATCTCATCAATTGCTTGCTTCTTTGCCTTATAAGCAACATCTCTGGATATGGTGATTCTGAGGTCCTTATGAACTTTTTGCACCAGCTCAGAACTTTTTATGTTAGGTATAATCTTCAATTCAGCCTTGTAACTTTCACTTAGGTATTAATAGTTGGCACACCCATGGAGTAATGTAGGACTGCAGAATTGCGCTCTCGAAAGTGAAATTAGCTCCTAGTTATTTGTCATTTTCCTGAAGTTGATCGAAGCCATCCAATTGCATTTACCCATGTTTGTTGCACAAATTACAGTACACCTCCTTGAGTTGTTCTTCTTAAACCTGACCCTCCAATTACAAACTGTCCCGTGGTGCTTACATGCTAGCCTGAACTCATCTTTATTAACATTGTCGTTACCATTGGGCATCACAAACCTTTTGTGAACTCTGACCCGCTGTTTCCCAACATCCTCATCATCTTCGGAACTAATCTAACTATGTTGATTCCCATCATCGATATACTCACCTGAATCTGATTCAACCATATTACCCCCCTCAGATTTGTTGGAGCCATCAACTTTCATCTTCCCTAACATTTAACTCTATTGTTTTTCCCTCTCCTTCATAATCTGCTCTAAATGATCATCATCATCCATGTCATAATACCGGTCTTATAATTTCCCAGCATCTTCATCATCTTTGTTAGGCTCAACTGCTGGAGCTTGTTCTTCAATTTTTGTCTTCCCTTTCAACTGTCCCCTTACATTTTACCATACTGACTGCACCCTTTTCTTTCTGAACACTGTCTTCCATGTTATATTCTTCTCTGATATCACATTCTATCAAAACACCTTCTAGAAAATCATTTTCTTTCCCTTGCAATTCATTGTTCTTCACCAGCTCCTCATCTTCCTTTTCGGCTAACTATCTAGCCACTACAATCTTAGCCTAAAAATGGATTCTTCATTAGCCCAAAATGCATCTTCATCAGCAATTGTGATC
This sequence comes from Rubia occidens, assembly GCA_032360425.1. Taxonomy (NCBI): domain Eukaryota; kingdom Viridiplantae; phylum Streptophyta; class Magnoliopsida; order Gentianales; family Rubiaceae; genus Rubia; species Rubia occidens. The sequence goes on from JAUOBV010026466.1 coordinate 12,565, forward strand.
CCAGGAGCAAACTCAGACTTGGTACACTCATCATTGCATCCTATACCACCCAAGCCACTAGTTGGAATCTGTTGAGAAAGCTGTGTGCTAGGACCCTCATCATCCATGCTCTCTGGTTCGTCAACTAGTATGACCCCATCAACTTCCTTCAATTCCTGTACAACACCATTTCTAGTATTAACATTCTTCCCACTTTTTTCATCATCCTACGTTACTACCTCATTGACATTGCCACATTCTAGTAATGACTCACAATAGCAGGATCAGAATCCTCCTTCTTACGCCTCTCAGGAGCTTTGTGTTTAAGAGCTTTTCCTGGTCTTAGTCTGCTCTTCAATTCTTATTATTAGAACCATCTTGCTCCCCATTTTCCCCAACCACCATTTGATCAACTCCCATAGGTTCTCACCAGAAGGCCAAGATAGATAATTCGAATAAGGACCAAAGAAATACACATCAACTACTCTATTCTTAACCACCTATACATGCTATGTCCTTCGATTGTTCTGGAAATAGAATCCACTAATCCATGTCTATTGATTTGAAGCTCACCATCTTGTCCAAATACACTCAACATAACCATCCCCTACAACTCAAATAGTTGTAGGTAGAATCAAGCCTACCCAAATTGAAATCATCAGCTTCATAAAAATCGACCATATACACTGAGCCACCAACATACACTGGAATGGGGTCCCATGTCATGTACTCATGACAATGTATTCTAATAGAAAACCAATTGCTACCGAGAGGTGAAAATTAAACACTACCGAATTAATATAAAATAAGCCTCAACCCTACCTAAATTAAAATTTAAAATGCCGAATAGGGCCTACACAATATATTAATCCCCACTGAGATTAAATTAATCCGTTCCCACAGAATATTACAGATCAATATCTAAACTAATCAAACAAACCAACAATAACACTCCTATGTTATAACCAACACTGTCCTATTCTAACTAGAACTCATCAATCAGCAAAAAAATAGGAACCACCTCATTCAAAACCAGAGACCAAACTATTCACCACCCAACAACCACGTGCCTACCATCAATATATATCTCTTCAATTATATACATTCATCCAGCCCATTCTTACAAAATTAGTCACACTCACGGTAGTCAGGAGCTCCATTTCCACCACCAAAACTGCTTCTATGTTGATGTAGCATCAACAACTTATGTTTGTCCATTTTCACCTACATTTACACAATCCAATTCGTCACCATCCCTTTATTCAATACACTATAAAACCCACAACCTCGGTTCTATGGGGGAAAGACAAAGGAGAAATCGATGATTTTTGTGCTTACCAAGGGTTCTGTTGCAATCGACCTGGTAATGAGTTTGCGATGCCGCTGACTTGATTCGTCTACATAGGGTGTTCAACCGTCGCGCCCACACCCAAATAAACCGTGGGAACAAAGCCCGTATGATGGGATAGCAATGGAACGCCAACCGACAACTTCAACCGACGCTAATTTCCGGTGGGATTCAGAGGTTTTTGGGATTGGGGTTTTTAGTTGGGGAAAAACTATCAGAAATGGGAATAAGGATATGGGTTTTGGTAAGTCAAAATGTAGGGGTTGAAGAATTGTTTTAATTACTAAAATTATGATATTACCTCTGGGCATATCGGAATAATATGGCACGTGCGAGTCACATGCGGCGGTATTGACGGAAAATCGCTCAGAAACTAGTTTGGGGACAAAATAAATAAATTTGTGTTTGTTGAATGCTGAATGTGCGCGGTTTTGGCATTGGGGACCAAAATATGGTTTTGTAACATATGTTGGGGACCAAAAAAATAATTTAGCCTTAAATAAATTTGTCCACAAAAAATAAGTTGAAAGTGAAATTTAATAATACATTATAATTTTTAAAATTTCATTTCATTTTTTAAAAAAATATTAAATATTTTTTGATGAAAATTATTCCAGATTTTCCAAGGAATTGTGGATTTTAAATTTAAAAAATTTGCATATTAATTTTATATACATATTTTTAAAATATTTTTCTACAAATTTTTAAAGAAAAGTAAAGACTTTAAAAAATTAAAATAGAATTTTAAAAAATAAATAAAGGGGTTCATAATGGGACACGTGACCCAATAGAAGGGTGTCACGTGTCCACTTTTGGGGCAAAAAAGATACTGATGGAAAATTGAATCAAATGGGCCCAAACCGGTTTCTTGAATGGAAACCATGGGGTTGTTTCTTATTAAGAAATCGCTATAGAGGCCACTGCTATGGGCATTTTTGGTTTTTAAAGCAGTTTCTTTAAATTAAGAAACCACCACTACATATACTCTTATGTTGCACAAGGCAGTATCTCATCATACTGAAGGCTTTGTTAAAAGATCAGCTCTTTTTGTGGCTTCATGCATATTGATGGCTCTTTATCCCTCTTATGTGCATTAACACTGGCCATGATAATATTTCCTGACATCCCCAATGGACTGGAGTGGATTCACACGTGGTCTCATAAAAAGCCTAAAAAACTCTAATAGGAATGTTTTGTGGTAAGCAAGAAATTTCGATATCCTTTGCAAATAAAATAGTACTCCCTCTGTCCCAGAGGGAGAAAATTTTACTTTATATTTTGAAAGTGTAAAATGTCTAAATTGCCCATGTCTCCCTTTCCCATCTTCTCCATTCAGCCTGCAAAACCATCTTCTTTGCAAACCTCATTCTGTTAGTTTTCGTCTCCCTCCCCCATTCCTTCGCCAACCCCCTTTCTCTCCCTCCGATGCCGCCAACATCTACTGATTAACACACGAACCTCCCAATTATCACTTGAACATTTGCAAACATCTCAAAACACTAACATTTCGATAAACACCAGAACATATCAAGACCCTAACCCTGAGTTCCTCCACCTCCTCTTCCTCTCTCTGCCACCATCAACAACAACCACAACAAACTGATGTTTGCCTCCATAACTATCTTCCTCCCCACCAACTTCTTTCTCTAGGACTGGGGACGAAGAAATTGAAGGTGGCGGTGTTCGACTTCAAGTTGGAGGACGATGAAGGAATTGGAAGAAAAAAGAAATTCAAAGAAAGAAGAAGTAATTTTACAGAGAAGAAGATGGAAAAAACAAGAAGAAATTTACAGAGAGAAAATGGAGTTGGTGGCAGGTTTTTGGTGGGTGTGGGGGGAGAAAGAAGAATTTACAGAGAGAAAATGGATGTTGGGTGTTGGGAGAAGAATGATGGTAGAAGAAAAGGAACGCAGAGTGGGTGGTGTAGGGTTAGGAGGGTGGTGTAAAATTTTAATGGTTTAAGAGTAAAAATGTCTATTGAGAGGTTAAATATTTCTTTAAAAGGAAAGTGTGCAGATTTGTTTAGGACACTCATAAAAGGAAATTATGGACATTCTCGTGGGACGGAGGGAGTATGTTGGCTTTCATCTGCCTTTCTATTATTTTCATGTTTCCATTTGGTGGCATTTATGATCTATCATGGTATTCATATTTAGTTTATAAATACTCGTAATTAGTCAACAGTTTTTGTGCATCAGAATTCGGGAATTCATTATTCCTCTTAAAAAAAAACTGCATGCGTGCTTTCGTTAGTAATACCGAGCAAATATTTGTTCTTTGTCTAAATCTTCCATGTCCAAAGTCACTACTAAATATTAGTGTTAGTAAAAGCTCTATGGAAATTGATTGATAATGTAGTTGGGAGACGACCAATGCAAAGATGATCTGCCATATTGTTAAGAGCAAATGACTTAGGTGGCCCCTTAACTATCCGATCTTTCACCTTCGGCCCCTCATTTTTTTGAACACTTTTGGTCCCCCAAATTACAAAATAGCTGAATTGTGGCAATTCCATCAAGTTAGACCGTTAAGTCTGGTCAAAACATTAGTTTTAAGGGGTAAAATAATTATTCCCTATATTTTATTTATTTTTCAATTTTTTACTCTTTTCATTTCCCCCCTTATTTCCTTTCTCCTTTCCCGGCGCCAAACCCTTCCCTTCCCCCATTCCTCCGCCCTACACTAGTAGAGAATGCCTTATTAAAGGCAGTGTTAGGAGGTTGTCCTATTGGAACCACATTTAATTGAGGTCAGAAATGATTTTTGAGTTCGGAAGTGCCTCTTAGGTTTTTTTTTTCATTTTAAAGGCGGTTCCACCTTTAATGACGATTGATTAAAGGCGTTTCTGCCTTTGACTATCGTGTGGAAGCACTTTCGAGTTTGGAAGTGCTTTCCTAGGTCACCTATTTAATTTAAAGGTGGTTCTAATTGTAGAACCGCCTTTGATGGGCTGTCTTTTGGCCCAATATAAAAGAAAGTGTTAGAAAATTCTAAGCCGAAATGCCAAATACCTCTACCTTCAGAAAAACCTGAAGCTAAGCCCTATTCCTTCTCCTAGCCTCCACCAACCAATTCTCCACCGCTGCTATCCTCACTCCGCCACCCTAAAATTTCACCACTGCCATCCCCGCCTGCCAAACCTTACTCCACCACCGTCACCATCTTCCATATTCATTCCTGCCACCATCTTCTTCATCCACTCTCACTCTTCCGCAACGCTGAGAAGCTCCACCGTGAAACTCGCCTTCGCGTTTCTATCATTCTCGTCCGCCGTGAAGCTTACCCCCACCGTTCATCGGGAAGCTCCACCGATTAGATCCACCATTCGTTGTGAAGCCAGAGACGGTGGATATCGATTGACACCGTTCGCTAGAGATTGCTTTCTCTATATCATTGTCGAATGCCTCCGTCATAGATAGAATGATCGACACCGATATCGAAGAAAGCCGCACGTTGTTGCTATTCTTTTTGAGTTTGTATTGGTGTTTTTCTTTTTTGAATCATCATTGTTGTTCTGGTTTTCTTCTCAAATTGACATAGGTTTTCCTCATTGCCGAAAATTGATAAGCTGTTTTTTGGAAGACCAAAAGTAGATTCTGAGTTTGGAACCTATCTCGGACTCTATTAAAGGTGGTTATTTGAACTGCCTTTGGTCGAAATCAATTAAAAGTGAAACCATAGAAGGCGGTTCTAAAGTGCCTTCTTTGGTTTGATAGAACCGCCTTTAATGGCCCCCTTCTCCACTAGTGCCACCTAAAGCCTCCGCTGCCCCACCTTAAACCGCCGCCCTCCACCACCAGAAACTGCCTTCCACCATTGAAACTCGCTGACCACCACCCCTGAAACATTAACATCCTAAGTTAAAAAAACAAAATGTGAATTTATATACAAATATGTTAATTAACAGCCAGAGTTCATGATTTTTCTTGCGTTGGTTCTAAATGGACAATTGGAGCCAACAAACCCATCAACAAAATACAGATAACACACACAAAAATACTCCATCACATTTGGGTATGGCAATGCGTCATTGCTCATCCAGAGCTCATACCTGACTTCGGCATAAACCAGTTGACTATTAAGCCCTAACCTCATAAATGCGGCAGTGCCCCACCCATCATTTTTAACCCATAACCTCGTAAATGTGCTGGTAACCCAATGCTCATTGTTATCCTCGAGAATGGCCACTGTAACACCATCATCATCATCGCCGGATTTATCACCGCTGCCATTGTTATCATGCACGAAACCCCTGAAACATTAACATGGGTGAAGGGTGGCAGGTTTCGGTGGTAAAGGGTGGTTTCCGATGGTGGAGGAAGTCCGTTTCAGGTGGGGTGGCAGAATGGGCGGGGAGAGGGTGGTGGCACTAGGAAATGGGGGAAGGGAATGGAAGGGGAAAAATAAAATAGAAAATAAAATAAATAAAATGACTAGTTTACCCCTCAAAACTGATGCTTTGACCAGACTTAACTGTCTAACCTGACCGAATGGCCACAATTCAGCTATTTTGTAAGTTGAGGTGAATGATCGTGAGAGTTAAGGGGCCATCAAAATTATTTGCTCTATTTTTAGATATAGCCTTGTTTTATGGATGATGTATATTATTAATGTATGAGGAAGGCGTTTTCCTCTAGTCACTTATCTTCATAAAGTCATCTTACTAATAATTGGTTGCTTTCCTGTTCAGATTCTTGATACGTGTTCTTGTTAGATTGTGACCAAGTTGAGAAGATTTGAAAGGCCACCTGACTGTAAAAAGTAGAAAGAGATTTGAAGCACATGTGCCTTGTTATTAGCGAAAGCTTCCAATTACGAACGTGAGTGAACCTATAAATTTTGGCCTTAGATGTCATTGGGTTAGATGATTAGGTTGGTTAGTTGCACCATTATTCCAGTATAGTTATGGAAAATGTTTTTTTGTCCGATAAATGATTTAATAGACGTTTGAGACTCAATGTATAATTGTTATTTTTCTTTCTTTTTTAGGACCTTGAATTTCTTATAATGTGTTATGTTTGTGAAGAAAATTCATAATTCAAATGTGTGTGTATATATAAAAATGAGATATTTATGGTTTTAAACACATCTTTAGAACTTATATATTTTAACAAATTATGATTGATTATATATATATATATTGTAGTAAAGAATTAAAATTAATAACATGTTATAACATTTGTATGTTATTTTTAGACAACTTGAATTTAGGTTAGTCAAAATAACTCCAATATCTCCGATTGATAGCACCACCACACCAAACCACAGAAAACAAACAATTTCAATTATATGGTCAAAAGTACTCTATCATTGCATAAAAACTTTTGAACATTTTGTTATTTCAGGTGAACCTTTGATTTTCTTCGGTGATATATATATATATGTATGTTATTTATAGAAAATTTGGGTTTAAATTAGGCAAAATGACTTCAATATCCTCGGTCGACAGCACCGCCATACCAAATCACATAAAGCAAACAATTTTTATTATATGGTGTTTAGGATTACTTACAATTTTTCTCTAACCTTACTGCAAGATGGTTTCATAGATGACGTACTCTTATACCTTATAAAAACTAGTGGAGTATCATCGTGCATTGCATGATATTATTAATTAAAATATTAAGATTAAGTTTTATGTACCTTTTTGATCTTACATTTAAATTGAAAATATAGAATTTTATTTAAAATTTTAAAGTTTAGTCATCTAAGGAAGACTATGAGTTATGAGTGAAATAATAAAGGGATAAATACATTTATAACCCGAACTGATATGAATCTCCTTGTGAAAACTCTGAACTGCAAAATTTTAGATCTTTGACTAAACGAGGGGTTTCGCAAACCTTAGTATAGCCGCATAAACTCATCAAAACTAGCCCTCTGGATCTTGGACAACTCGAGATTGTAAAGCCAACAAGCCCGCGGGATTGGTTCACAAGTCAAAAATTTGCTCGTTTATCTACATTTATTTTTGAAGATTATTCTCGTTTCGAGGACGAAACTTTTTGATCACATAGGTAATTATAAGATGTCAAAAATGTCATTTATTATATTTTTCTTAGTTTAGTATTTTTAGGAGTTTAACACTATACTCTTTTTCTCACTGGTTTTAAAAAAATGAGGTAGTGGGATTTTTGTAAACTATTGTAACATTATTTTATTTTAATCCAATAACTCAGCCATGTGGGCTTCTGAAGTGTTAACAATTTCGACCCAACCTATTAGGGTTTTGAAAATATGGATTTTATTCTGATTAGACTTAGATTTAGTAAGATTAGATAAGGTAATATTCTTCAAGATAGCTCAGGGAAGAATTCGAATATATCTCCATCTATTTCAGGTATTTTAATTAGATATGGTTTTACCTTCTTAAAACTGCCATAAGTCGATTCAATTTCCAGTTGTGTTTAGGGTTTTATGGCCGAGACTTTTTCTAAAAATAGAGGTGCTTGTCCACGAAATTTTCACACTTTATTATCAATCAAATATTCAGATTTTTTGAGTTATACTCATTACTTGCAAGCGTCTTCATTGTTGCTTAATTCTGCGATTTAATTAATTAGCAATAACCTAGTGAACTAATTCTGCAGGCTAGTTAGTGAGCAAGTCGAAATTAGAATACCCCGAGGGCTAGATTCTGAATTTTGTGCGGTGGTTTGGTGAGATCCCTATTGCTGTCAAAGATCTAAAATTCCGCAATCCAGAGTCTTCACAAGGAGATTCATATCACTAACTTTAGGCTGAAAGTGCCAATATTACCCTACAATCTCAGAAAGTGCTAATTTAGCCCTAACTTATTATCGTATGTGTCAATCTAACCCTAACTTTCAAAAACAATTGTGCCGATATAGCCAAACTCTCTAATTCCGGCGTTGACCCATGAAATTTCGGCAATGACAAAATACCCCTTATGACAAACCTATCTTTCTTCTTCAAAATCTATTGCTGCTGCCGCCGTTCTCCACTGCCCACTCTACCACCATGCTCCACTGACGCCTAGATGTTTCAAATCCCTCGAGAAAAGTCACATTCAAGAAAATAATCACCTGAAACTCCTAAGCATTTACCATACTCCAAAAGGAACGAGTATGCAAAATGGCAAGATCACAAGCATCACTTACCTTATCACATCAGGATCTTTCATATCCATAGGTGCAACTAGAACATAAATGACACTCACAAACACGAGAATCAACATGATTTTCTATAAAATTGACCTTCTTAGCATCCTTTTCACTGCAACACAATCAACTTCTCAGCATCCCTCCGCCGTGAGAGTCACCCATCTCTGCTAGACCCTCATCCTCTTTAGCGTTGCAGCCCTCTTCCCTCCTCTCCTCGCCTCGCTCACGGTTTGAAACCCTAGCCTTCTTAGAAGTCATACCCCAACCGCTCAGCCACCCCACCGCTTAGACCCCACCTGCTCAGACCCAGCAAAGGTAACCCCACCCCACCCCGCTCAGCCCCCAATTCACCACCTCCACTGCCGCCCTCCTACTCTCTCTCCCGTGCACCGTTGGTGGTGAATCACCACCCCCACAACCACTCTTTACGATCGATCCTCCGCCACCCTCAATTCTCTTCGCAAAACCCCACCTCACTTAGCCCCCTATTCACCATCCCACCGCTGCCCTCTTCTTCCCTTTCGCGCCGCTGTACTCATCACCAGAATGCCGTCGTACTCGCCACCACGATACCACCATGCTCGCTACCACGATGCCAAAACTTTAATTTCGAAGGCATTGTTGGCGAGAGAAGTTTGAAAGAAGAAAAAGGGAAGAAAGAAGGAAAGAAATAGCAGTTTGGGGTTATCAAAATTTTAGTTTTCCTGTTTTTAACTAAGGGGAAAATTCATCTTTTCACCTAATTCCGGCCGAATAATCATTGACTAAAAAGTCAGCCAAGTCCAGGATTAGATTAATACTTTCTCAAATTGCAAGATTATAATGACACTTTCAGCTAAAAGATAAGGTTATTTTAGCACTTTACCCAATAATTAATTTAGATAGAAACCATTAAGTACTGAATACAATAAAAATTGATTATTTTTATATTATTTCATTCAAATTATTTAAAAATGAATTATTTATATGTTGAGATTCATTTTAAAAGCTTATCGTAATTATATGTATATCATTGCAATAAATAGAAGTAAATATTAAATGACACTATTCGTCTCACTAATTATAAAATGTCATTATTTAACAGTTAGTCGATCTAAAACAACACCTTTTCATATATAAATAAATAATATGTATACATATTTTTTTAAAATCAAAAGTACTCTATTATTGTATTAAAAAAAATTGAACATTTTGTTATTTCAAATTATGTGAATCTTTAGATTTTTTTCACTGATATGTATGACAATGGGATGTTTATGGTTTTAAACATATCTAAAGTTATATATTTTAACAAATTATGATTGATTATATATATACTGTAGTAAATAATTTAAATCAATAACATATTATAATATCAGTATGTTATTTTTAGACAATTTAGGTTTAGATTAATCAAAATAACTCCAATATCTCCGGTTGACAACACCACCATACCAAACCACAGAAAGCAAACAATTTCTATTATATGGTCAAAAGTACTCTGTCATTGCATAAAAATTTTAAACATTTTGTTATTTCAGATTATGTGAATGTTTGGATTTTCTTCAGTGATATATATATAGTATAATGAGGTATTTATGATTTTAAATATATATTTAGAAGTTTTATATTTTAACAAGTTATGATTGCTTATTATTATATAGTAACAAATTAAAATCAATATCATGTTATAATATTAGTATATATAGTATAATGAGGTATTTATGGTTTTAAATATATATTTAGAATTTTTATATTTTAACAAGTTACGATTGATTATATATAGTAAAAAGTTAAAATTAAAATCAATATTATATATAGTATAATGAGGTATTTATGGTTTTAAACAGATCTTTAGAATCTTTATATTTTAACAAGTTATGATTCATTATATATAGTAAAAAGTTAAAATTAAAATCAATATTATATTATAATATTAACATGTTATTTATAGACAATTTGTATTTAATTTAGGAAAAATGGTTTTAATGTTCTCGATTGACAACACCACCACATAAAGTCATACTCTCTCCGTCCCATAATTATTGACCTATTTACTTTTTTAAAATCAAATTTGCCAAACTTTGACCCTAAATATAAACTAATATACATATAATAAAAATATATTATGAGATATTGTTAGATTCAACTTAACATCTATTCTCTAAAGATCAACTTTTTTATGCGAAATTGTTATATGTAACTAAAGATATTGATGGTTAAATATGATCATTAAAAATTGTGAAAAAGTAAATAGACCAATAATTTTGGAACGAAGGGAGTATAAAATAAATAATTTCTATTATAGTGCTCAGTAAGAGAGGCCCAAATTGTATTAAAAGTGAACAACCCAATTCCATTATGTGGACATAATTGGCCTTTTGTTATACCTCTAATTAAATTGGTATCCAACTTCAACTCTAACTCTTTTTTATATTCCTTTTAGTTTTTTGCCCTTATTAGAATTGGTGTCCAACTCCATCTCTAACTCTTTATATTCCCCCAAAAAATTCATTTCTTTTACTACATTGCCCTCCAACCACCACATAGGCTTCTCTTGAATTTTACCTCTCTCTCTTCCTCTTTCTCTTGCCCTTTTTGGTTAACTCTAAACAATCCATGGAAGGGATAATGTAAAGGGATCCAAATAGGGTTTTGTAAATTATAGCTAAAAGATCCCAATTCCAAACTAGTCGAGAGTTTCATTAGAGTAATTGGAGCACATTGCATTCTAAAGTGGTAAGTATTAATTACAACTTAATTTTTGAGGCATTTTTCTGCTCAATTTACTGGGCAATATGCCCTGTCTTCTTCTACTTAGTTTGTACTGGATTGGCGCGCTGCAAAGTTT
>JAUOBV010026467.1:0-14458 GCA_032360425.1 Rubia occidens
GTAGAAGATTGAAGAAGGTCATTCACAAGAATTGTAGAAGAAGGAAGGCCACTTACAAAGTGGTAAAAGATAAAGTGAAGAAAGAGAGCAAATTAGAGAATGAAGAATGATCTATATTTTGAAGTAGAGTTATGAGAATTATCTGAGAAGAACCAGCCTCCAAGGATGGCACCATTGGAATTTTCTTCTCGAGTACTATAAAAATTACTACACGAACTCTCAAAACGGATCAACGGTTCACCCTGATGAAGCAAAACATGCGACTCGCGAATTGTGTGTCGCGACTCGTGAATTAGGATTCTTGGGAGGTGATTTTTGACCCTGTAGCATCGCAATTCGTGAACAATGTGTCGCGAGTTGCGAAAAAGGCATCGTGAGTCACAAAAATCACCCTGAAACTTACTTTTTACTCCCATTTTTCTTGTACTATATATAATACTTCATCCACTCATTTCTTAGCTCTTCTTGGCCGAATTTCCTCTTTTCCAAACCCTAGTTTTCTTATTTTTTCTTAGTGTTTGTAGATTAGTTATGTGTTTTCATTATCTAGGCAAGTAATCTCCTTGGGAGCAATGGATTGAAGCTTCCTTATCCATGTCTAGAGAATCATTTTTATCTATTTGATGCTTTCTCTATTGTGTATTTATTGTGCTATGAATTTAGTTGTTGAATGTATTAGTGGTGTTAGAAGTTTGAGTATATGAATTGCTTGTATTATGGCTTGTTAGAGTTAGAAGATAGTAGCTAATTCTCCTTTCTTTTGATATGGAATCCAAAAGCATGAATTAGAGCTTCTAATATGGTTGAAGATTTGATGAATGCTGGATGAATGTGATAATGTTGAATTCTTTATCATGTTTGTTTTGTGTAGCAAATGAGAGAAGTTTATGAACGTTGAAAGTTCTTGACTAATCTTGTGTAAATGCATGAATTGGTTCAATGCTTAGACACATTATATTGTTTATAAGTTTAATCAGACTCTTTGATTTTTTGTACTTAATGCCACTAATGAGATACTTTTAGGTGTTGAACAACTAAATGAGTCATTAGTGAGGTTTAGCGAGAGATGTCGAATTCACTCTTGTAAACTACTATCAAAGAAGGGTAGAAGATTTTTCCTCACAACAAGTAGCTAAAGTAGTGAATAGGTTGTGGATTCAAGGATGGATAAGAGGTTCGGAAGTGGATATCATTTTCCCCCAAGGCTGTGTCATTTGTAGTTTTTATCCTTTTTATTAGTTTGTTGCATGATTAGCATAGTTACTTAACCTTGCTAGTTATCTTTACTTTCATAACTTAGGAAAACCAACCCAAAACCCCATCTTTACATGCTTTTGTACATATGTATATACCTATATCTAGGCTTATATCCACCCTTATATGCATGAACCCTTAGGAAAATCCATGTTCTTTGTGTACGACTCCGATTTACCACTATCCACTTAATTGTATTTAGTAAGTATTTAGGGTTTATAAATTGTATTTTTGAATGGTACGGCGACGAACTCCTAGCTAATCTCTCAGATATAATATTCCTTTGAGAAAAAATCTCCCACATATCCTCACAATCATTGTCCCAAAATATAGTAAAAACATCTTACTGATGGTGGTGGCAGTGAAGGTTTCTTCTTCTTGGGAGAAGTTTCGGCCTTCTTGCTTCTCTAGGATGATTGAGATGACTCTGCTTCTGGCTCCTTCCTCTTTGCCTTTCTATGCCTGGTCTGGATGAACTCATCCAAGATTTCATCACTGGAGTAGGTGAGATTAGGTTCCTGTGTTGGAATATACTCGGCCTCAGGTACTCCTTCCTCCCGCTGCTTAGTCTCTTCAGTGTTATGTGTTCCAACATGACAGACCCATTAGAAGGTTTAACTCCCAATGTTGGAACATGGTCTTCTCTCTGAGCAGTCTCCAAAACCTCTGTCTCAACAGCTTCTATTATGGGGTCATCCCCCTTATCTTCTCAACCTCAGATACCTCAATATCATCATAACCAGACCCACCATAAACATCATCGGGTAATCTTGATTTCCCATATTATGACCAGTAGAACCCAGTTATGGATCATCAACCTCCATAGGGTGTTCATACACAACTTCATACTGGTATGTTGGAACATACCCATCATCCTCTTCACTTCACTATTGGACAGAACACTTACTGGGGGCACTAAATCCCTGAGTTCTTCATTCCTTTGGACAGCCACAATATAAAAAAGAACCATCTTCATTTGATCAGTGAATTTGATCACCTCCAATCCTTCAGCCTCATTATCATCAATCTCTTTAATTCAAACATAGCTCGAACTCGAAATATAAGAAAATATATGAAACATATCTTTTCCTCTATGTTCTCTTTTGATAAGGATATTTTCCCTTGTTTGATGCACCTTTCTTCTTTTTCGATTGACCGGAAGTGAGTTGAGGAAGCCGTACATGCCCTTGGGTCTTCTTTCCAGCCATTGAAGCTAATTTCTCAGTTGGGTTTTTTGTTCGATAAGGGAGTTTTCGAATCAACTCTTAAATCAGAAAGATAACTTCCAAGTTTGAAAATTTGGTAGACAAGAAGAGTGTAATCCCGAAAAAGAGGGAATATGGAGAGATGGAATGAATTTGAACAAAAAATAACTTCTACTTTTTCACCTCTCTAATCGTGTTTACCTTTGTCCCTTTCCAAGACAATTATTACCTTTCTTCACTTGTCATTTCCCTTCTTGAACTTCCAACATTCCTTCCAACTACCTAATCCTTTTTTTTAAATTAAATTTTTGTTTTTCTGAATTTTTTGAAGCACAAAACAGAACTAAAAAATATACATACTGTACAGAGTTATTTTAGATAAAATACCTTATATCCGACACACACCAAGGTGTTGTCTGAGAAATTCAAAATTTGTAGTATCTAATGGTTGAGTGAATATATCTGCATACAACTCACATGTTGGAACATAGGCCACCACAACCTCCTTTCTTTCAACCAAATCTCTAATAAAATGATGTCTAATGTCGATATGCTTTGTTATTGAGTGCTGAACAGGATTCTTAGAGATATCAATTGCACTTTTGTTGTCACACAAAATGTTTAGAGGCCCTTGTTGAATTCCATAGTCATTCAATATTTGTTTAATCCATAATAGTTGTACACAACAACTTCTGGCAGCAAGATACTCAGCTTCAGCAGATGATAAGGAGATCGAATTTTGCTACTTACTATACCAAGAGACCAAATTCGTGCAAATAAAGAAACAACCAACAATAGTACTTTTGCGATCATCTGCATTACCAGCCCAATCAGAATTACTGCAGCCAATAAGACATGAATCTTGATTCTTAGAATACTAGATTCCATAATCAGAAGTCCCACCAACATATAGAATAACTATATTTACTGCATATCTGCCTGGAATTTTGCACAAACACCTACGCTGAAACATATATCTGGTCAGCTCGCAGTAAGATACAAAAGACTCCCAATCATACTTCTGTATAATTTCTGATCAAATGATACACCATTGTTATCCTTCACCAGTTTTCCTGTAGTATCCATTGGAGTTCATAAGGATCGGGCACTACTGAGTCTGAATCTCTTCACTAGATTCAAAGCATACTTGCTTTGATTTATGAACAACCCATTCTTTTATTGCTTAACCTGAAGCCCTAGAAAATATGTGAGCTCTACAACCATGCTCATATTAAACTCGGCCTGTATTAATGACACAAAATCTTGCACCATAGATGATGAAGTATATCCAAAAACAATATTATCCACATAAAATTGAGCAATCAAAATTTCTGTGGATTTGTTAAGCACAAATAAGGTACGATCTAATCCCCCTCAACGATAACCTTTATTAAGTAGAAAGTTGGCCAGTCGCTCATACCATGCTGTAGGTGCCTGTTTTAGACCATATAGTGCCTTCTTAAGTCTATACACATGATGTGGATAGTGAAGATCTTCAAATCCTTTAGGTTGTTACACATACACCTCCTTATTCACCACTCCATTCAAAAAGACACTTTTCACATCCATCTGATATAATGTAAAGTTCACAGTACAAGTTATAGCAAGTAAGATGCAAATAGATTCTAACCTGGTAACTGGTACAAAAGTCTCATAAAAATCTACTCCCCCAACCTGAGTATATCTTTGAGCCACTAATATATCTTTATTACGAGTAACCTGGTCATCAACATCATACTTGTTCTTGAAAATCTATTTTTCACCAATAACATTTACCCCATTCGGACGAGAAGTGAGATACCATACATCATTGAGTGAAAATTTCTCGAGCTCTTCTTGCATTGCTGCAATCCAATATTCATCAAGTAGTGTTTCCTTGTAGTTCTTTGGCTCAATCAGTGAGATGAAACATTGTAGTCCGGTTAGTTCTCTGTAGTTAACTCTAGGAATTGATCGAGTTCTTCTTGAGATAGATTCTGGTACCTCCCGTGTTGGAACATGTGGACTTGGTGTGGAGGAGGGTGTTCCAACATACCCTTCTTCTTCTTCAGGCTGCGGTTGGTCTACTGATTGATTATATGTTCAAACATAGTCTGAATGCTCAGGTTAATTATCCTGTGTTGATATATGCTCCTTATTTGGTTCATTTTTTCCACTCGAACCCTGTTTTTCATCACAATCATCCACAACTACATTTGTAGACTCCATAAGAGAGTGTGTTCGTAGATTGTAAACACGGTATGCACGATTGTTCACAGAATACCCTAGAAATATTCCAACATCACCACGATTGTCAAACTTAGGCAATGGATCTCTATCTCTGAGAATATAACACATGCTTCCAAACACATGAAAGGGAAATACACTTGGATTTTTGCCCTTCCAAATCTCGTAAGATGTTTTGCTAGTAAAAGGCCGAAGATACACACGATTTATAGTATAACAAGTTGTATTGACAGCTTCTGCCCACCATTTTTTGTGTATTTTTTTCTGCAAGCATGACTCGTGCCATCTCCTAGAGTGTTCTATTCTTCCTTTCTACAATTCCGTTCTGCTGTGGAGTGATTGGAGCAGAGAATTCATGTTGAATATCAAGTTCATCACAGAAATCACTGAATTGAGAATTTTCAAATTCCCTACCATGATCACTTATGATTCTGATAATCTTTCCTACCGAAATTCCTTTCCCCGTTCACAATTTTATCGCCAAACTTCTAAACACATCCACAATATCAGATTTTTCTTTAAGAAAAGCCACCCAAGTATATATGGAGAAATCATCAACACATACAAAGATGTAGTTCTTACCACTCACACTAGGTGTGTTGACTGGACCCATTAAATCCATATGGAGTAGTTCAAGATTCCTTGAGGTAGTAATATATTGTACTGAAGAGTGAGGAGACCGAATATGTTTACCTTGTTGACATGGTCCGTATACAATTCCACCTTTAGTCGCAAGTGTGGGTATACTTTGTACTACCTTTGAATTGGAAATTTTCACCAAAGTTTTGTAGTTGATATGACCAAACTTCCTATGCCACAGAGTGCCTTCATCTTGCTTTGAACTCAGACATCTCACTTCTTACTCCAAGAGGTAACAATTTTCTGATGATCGAATACCAGAAAGTAATTTATCTTTGCCATGTCTTACAACACATTTGTCTTTCTGAAACTCAACTGTCATATTGTCATCACACAATTGACTGATGCTCAACAAATTTGCCTTTAGATCTTCAAAAAGTAATACACTAGTGAACACAGGAAATCCTTCAATGTGCATTTCACCTTTGCCAATAACACGACCGTTCTTCCCATCTCCAAAAGTAACAAAACCACAATCATATGGTTTTTTTTCTTTCAAAAACTCCTGAGTTCCAGTCATGTGTCGATTGAGCACACGCTATCAAAGTACCACGAGTCTCTAGAAGTACAATAAGAGAAGTACAAGCAACAAATCAAATATTATTGTGTTTAGAAACCCATACCTTTCGAGCCATATTAGATCGTTGGGTATCATTTATGTTGGAATATGCAGATAGTTGTCATCCATTCATGATATCTCTGAGTAATCTGAGACATTGTTCCTCAGCATGGCCTTGAAACATGCAATAGCTACTGATGAGAGGTTTTCGTTGACGGGTTTTAATCACTTTTCTCTTCATGTCTCGAACTTCTGCCTTGAGATTTCCCGCATTGCCAATGGATTTTCATAACCAATTTCTTGTCGATCTCCAAAGTTTCTTCCTATGGTCAGAATGTCATCAAGTTTTGCCTTGCTGATTGTTGATTCTTCCATCTCTGCTCTCCCAGTCACAGAATGTAGTCTCAATTTCAGATCCTCGATTTCATTCTTAAGTTTTTCAACCAAGACTAATAGTTCCTTCTTCGTCTTGGCCAATTTATTTTTCTCCAACTTCATAAATTTGTTTGCATCAACAACCTTCAACCACATGTTATACATTTTTTCATATGCAGTGTAGATCTCTTCATCACTCATGGGTTGGTCTTCATCATCACTGAAAGTATCATCAGAACTTTTGTTGGAACATACAATCTTATCTGTGTTGGAACATATGTCCACACCCTCCATATCATCGTGAACTTTTGCTCTAAATGCCACATAATTCCTGGTAAGTTCCTTTTCATCTTTCTCATCTTTTTCATCCCCACTCCACGAGATAACATACGACCTTCCTTGCTTCCTCCAGGTATTAGCACATTCAGCCTGGATATGCCCAAAACCTACACATTCTCTACATTGAATCCTTCCTGGCTGTTTTGCTTCACCACCTTGATTTCTTGAGAACTGCCAATTTTCTTACTTCATGCGTATATCACGATTGTTTCTAAAGTTTTGTCCACGATGTATGTTTCCTCCAGTTCATTCTTGTGATTTCTTGTTCTCCATCCTTTTTTGTATCCTTGAGCAATTTTTCGTGATTAGATCAAGTTCTTCAATACCATCCTCACTATCTGATTCATAGTTATCCCTTGATGAAGATACGTTGAAGGCCGGATCTTTCTGAGTTTTCTTTGCAGGCTGTTCCATTGTCATCTCATATGTTTGTAGTGATATCATTAACTCATCCAAAGACATTGTGGATACATCTCTAGCTTCTTTTATAGCCACAACCTTCATTGCAAATCTCTTGGGCAGTGATCTCAGAGTCTTCTTTACCATCTTAGCTTCCTTGTGGACTTTTCCCAATTGATATGTCATGTTAGAGATGTCTCTGAGTTTTTCATTGAATGCGGCAATCGTATCATCCTCCTCCATTTTCAATTCTTCAAACTTTGTAGCCAACATCTGTAGTTTGGATTCATGTACACGACTGGTTCCTTCATGTACAGTCTGCAGAATATCCCATGCCTTCTTAGCCTGATGACATGTAGAGATGGGTCTAAGCTAATTTTCATCCACTGTTGTGAAGATAGCAATCAATGCTTTTAAATTAGCCAGGGAAGCCTTCAATTCATCTGGAGACCAAGATGATTTATCTTTGAGCTTTTGTTTTCTTGAACTTGACTCTCACTCTTTCTCATTTGAGCTGGATTATTCATCTTCAGTTGGATGATTCCACTCAGTTTCAACAAAGTGTCATGCAAGTTCATCCAGTGAATTTATAAAAACTCCCATGCGTGCCTTCCAATAGTTGTAGTTTGTTCCTTCTAGCAGAGGCGGTCAAGGCACAGAAGCTCCTTCTTTGGTCACCATGGTAAAACCGGATCACACATTCCTTGACACAACCAAGGTAAGAAATAAGTGACTAAGCTCTGATACCAATTGAAGTTTTGGTTTTACCTAATTAGCTTATTTATTAAGGTTGTGTTCAGACATAACCTATCTAACCAAGTATGTAATGAAAATAACAGAAGAATACACACGACTTGGTTACGCAGTTCAGTGAAATTCACCTACATCTGCGGGGCCCAATTCAGAATAAATTCACTAATCAATAAGATACAGTACAAAGTACAACATACAACTATACTTATCTTTTTTGAACTAATCAACAGGTCAAGTATGTTGGAACATATGTATACTGGCTCTTGCAATGCTCTTGGAAAGATATAAAATCTGTGCAGATTTTCTCAATGAAATTCGTGAGTATTGCAGCCGTGATGTCTATCGATATATAGTCCTTTGGCAGATCGAAACTCTCAATGATTATCTTCATAATATTCCTATTTCTTATCTGCTTCTGAAGCATATCCAAATCCCATAAATAAAGGGATTTTCCTTATTTCAAATATCCATAATATTTCATAACTCCAATTCCACAATTATAGGAAATTTTCCATAAATCCATTATGCTTCAACACGTCTGAATCAATATTGCATAAACTCCAAGTTTCCATAAACCAATATCACGCAATATTATTTCACCAATCGAATTCTAATCTTCTCGTATGTTTCAACATGAAACATTTTTCTTTTTAAACATTAGTTCACAAATTCCTACACAATAATCAATGAAGCCGACGCGACTTTACACTGCACAATCACTGTTTCGTCGTTGCACTGCACGGTTTGTGCACACTGCAAAGCTTGGTTTGTGCACATTTCTTTTTAATCAATGAATTGTTGTTTTTGCTGAATTTGCACTCTCTCAACTTAAGGAATGATGTACTTACAAGCACAATGTTTCAAGTTTCCAAATCTTGCTCGCTCATTGATGAGCAGAATTGTTCCAAGACAGGTTTAGGTAGAAGATTTAACTGATTTAAAGGCTAAATTCTCTGGAAAAAATAATTGCATCCAGCCAATTTTCTAATGTAGTTAGATTCGATCAGATACAATGAGTAGATAAAATATTATTTGACTAGCCATTTTGTTTCGATATAAATTGATTAGATCTACACGTTGAGTCAAAAAATTAGATCTTTCTCGTGAGCTCACCAAAGGACTTGGTAATCAAGACATAAACTATTTTCTTAGTTGGGATTCCTCACCGAACGCTTAATTTTTTTATATTAATTTTAGTTTTTTATGAATATATTATATATTAATATCTCTTCATTTATAATATTTATTCATATTTTTATATGGGAATAAATAAAGTTTCACTTAAAAATTAATATGACCAATTTTGTCCTTCCATTTTATTTTTGGGGATTAGAAGATGCAAGTGGCTTGCATTAGAATTATTTTCAGCTATTATCTATATTAGATGTCGCTCCGCCCAGTTTGTGTACTCTGCACCACGACTTCCTCTCTTAAACGATCGCTGTTCTACAGTTGCATCGCACGGTCTGTGCACACCTCTATGCCGACTTCCTCTCTCGCAAAATCTAGAGCCATAAGCACGTCCAGAAGCAACATGGGTTCAAAACCTCCCTCCCCACGGAGTTACATTATTTTAGACTCGTGTTCAAGTATCATTTTAGACCCGTGTTCGGTGTGGGAGCTTCCACAAGTGTTGAGCTGCAGTTCGAGACTCACCTCACTTTGTGTGAGTCACAAGGGAGTCTTATCCCTCTTTATTAGATGTATATCGTTTCAAATTTTTAAATCTCACTCCCTTTGATCAACATGATTATGCCAAAACCTGTTTAGTAGAAGATATAACTTATTAAAAGACTAAATTCTTTTGTAAAATTCATTTTACGGACCTAATTTTTTATGATATTATTAGATTTGATCATACACGATGAGTAAATAACATCTTATTTGACTAGCCATAATGTCCTGATATAATTAGATTCGACCCATCACACTGAGTAGATAAAATGGGCATGTTTGGTGAGCTCACCCAAAGGACCTGTTAATCAAGCCATACACTTTACTTGTTTTGGTTTTGATACCTCATCAAGCATTAAATTTTCTATTAATATCAGTTTTTTATGTGGATATTATAAATTAATACTATATTATTCATGTAATAAATGTATTTATTTATATATTTATATGGTAAGAAATAAAGTTTCGTAAAAATTTAACATGAACATATTTGCCCTTTCATTTTATTTTTGGAGATTGGAAGAAGAAAATGCTTTGCATTGGAACTGCTTTCAATTATTATCTATTATATGTTGCTCCTCAAGGTTTGTGTGCTTCACACCGCCAGTTTTCTTTCTTGCACGATAGCTCTTTCGTCGTTGCATCGCACTGTTTGTGCATATTGCAATGCCGTCTTCCTCTCTCGCACGATCTGCCATTAAAAGTTTTCATTAATAAATATCATCAACATAGAAAATAATTATACTATATCCCTTCCCCTAAGAATAATAATCCACACCTTCCACTGAACACGGTCTATTGCCACCACCGGGGTCTTCATTGAGGTAAGTGAAATCAATATTTTTAAAAAATATTTTCATGTTAATATATTGTTGTTTCTACTGAATTTGTACTCTCTCAACCTAAGAAAATGATGGACTTAGGAGCGTCCATTCTCATGAATATTTTAATGGATTAGTGTTATTAATTCTCACTAATGGAGGTCTTATTTTAAAGTCCTTATTCGGTTAAGACCATAAAAGTTTGTCAGGTTTCATGAAATTTGACATTAAACCAATCTGATCCATTCTCTATCCATTTCTCGTTCACTATAGTTCGGCCTGACGAAGTAAATTAGGAAAGTTTGTTTTCTAACACTTGAAAAATTCTGGCCGTGTTGAATGGAACCATATCAAAAACCCATTTCTTGATTTCAAGATAAACCAGAACGCTAAGTATTGTAGTGGATGTGCTAAGTTCGTGTGTATTTTTGTGAAACATTTATAAGACCAATAATAAGTTAGCAAGTCTGTCCCAAATTGACTGAAAATGTGTAAAGTTTAAACCCAACACATGTATCATTTGCCAGATGGGTTTAGTGACAGGACAATCACTAAAAAAGTGGGACAAATATTAGAATCATGAGCTTCTATTATAAAACCAATTGATACCATGCAGGGGTCATCTATGATCTTTTATACTGAGTCATAATTCTATCAACCACTGATGTTGGATACTAACACCCCTCACACAAAGTTGGATATAAAGGGATCACATGCCTATGAGCTTTGATACCACATTAGAATCATGAGCTATTATAATAAAACCATTTGATTCGTAACTCTGTCGAATATAAATTTTGACAACAGGACATTTTGAAGCTAAATTGAATTTCATGAATATCAACACATCATCACAAGGCAACAAAGAGTCTGTAAATTTCTACATAAAGATAATGATTTTCTTTGGCAGCCTAACATTCTAGACATGATTCCGGGAAGAGGGCGTACCTTTTTTATCCCTCAAGTTTTAAAATCTTGCTCCCATTGATGAGTTGGATTGTGCCAAGACCTGTTTACGTAAAAGATTTAACTGATTTATAGGCTAAATTCTTTTGGAAAAATAATTATGTCTAGCCAAATTTTCCTGATATAATTAGATTGATCAAACATGGTGATTAGATAAATGCTCATTTGATTAGCCATTTTGTCCACATATAATTAGATTCATCCTGACATGGTGAGTTGATAAATTAATTCTATCTAGTGAGCTTGCTCAAAGGACATGGTAATGAAGCCATATACAATTAATATTTTAGTTACAATTACTCATCGAACAAAAGAATTTATTTTTAATTTTAAGTTTTTTATTAGACATTAACTTTTTTAAAATATTATTTATAGTATTAGCTATATTTTATATGTATTTTTTATCTTATAAGAAATAACGTTTAAGTAAAAAGAAAACATGTACAATTTTATCCTTGTATTCTCATTTTAGGCATTGGAAGAAACAAATGCCTTACATTGGAACTATTTTAATTTATTATCTATTAACCATCACACCACACGATTTGAGCGCTTCACACCATCAACTTCCAATCTTGCAGGATTGCTGTTTCGTCATTGCACCACACGATTTGTGCACACTGCAAAGCTTGGTTCCTCTCTTGCACGTTCTACCATTCAAAATTTTCATTAATAGACATTCTTAACCTAGAAAAATAGTTGTATAATATCCCTTTCCCCGAGGAAAACAATCCCCACCTTTCATTAAATAACGTCTATCACCACCAACATGGTCTTCATTGAGGTAAGTGAAATCAATGTTTACAAAAAAATCTTTTCCATGTTAATGAATTATTGTTTATGCTGAATTTGCCCTTTCTCTCAACCCAAGGAATGATGTACTTAGAAGCACAGTGTTTCAAGTTTTCAAATCTTGCTCCCATTAATGAGTAGAATTGTTCCAAGATGGGTTTATGTAGAAGATTTAACTAATTTAAAGGCTAAATTCTTTATAAAAAAAATCATTGCATCGAGCCAATTTTCTAATGTAATTAGATTTGATCAGACACAATGAGTACATAAAATATTATTTGACTAGCCATTTTGTTATGATATAAATAGATTAGATTTACACGATGAGTCGATAAATCAGATCTTTCTCGTGAGCTCACCACAGGACTTGGCAATCAAGGCATACACTATTTATTTTTAGCTGGGATTCCTCACCGACCGCTTAATTTTTTTTATTAATTTTAGTTTTTTATGAATATATTATATACTCCCGCCATTCAATTTATTTTGGCACACTTTTTTGCCTGTTTTCTCAAGGCATGTTTGACCATTAATAAATTTTGCTATGTACGTTAATATCATGTAAAATTTTAATATTTGGAAAGTACATGCTACGAAGAATTCAACGATACCTCACATGATAGTATTACTACTTATTTATTACATGAAATTTATGGTCAAACGTGGCTTGAGAAAGTTGACTAAAAAGTGTGCCAATGAAGGGATTATTAATATCACTTCATTTATAATATCAAATATATTTATTCATATTTTTATATGGGAAGAAATAAAGTTTCACCTCAAAATTAATATGTATAAGTTTGTCCTTCCATTTGATTTTTGGGATTAGAAGGAGCGAGTGCCTTGCATTAGAACTATTTTAAGCTATTATCTATATTATATGTCGCTCCACACGGTTTGTGTAGTCTGCACCACCGGCTTCTTCTCTTGTACAATCGCTGTCCTGCCATCGCATCGCACAGTCTGTGCACATCTCTATGCCAATTTCCTCTCTCGACTTCCTCTCCCGCACAATCTAGAGCCATAAGCTCGTCCAGAAGTAACACGGGTTCAAAACCTCCCTCCCCCGGAGTTGTATGATTCTGACTTCAAGTATCCTTTTACACATGTGTTCGGTGTGGGAGCCTCCTTACGTGTTGAGCTGCAGTGTGAGACTCACCCAACTTTGTGTGAGTCTTATCCCTTTGTATTAGAATTATATCATTTCAAAATTTTAAATCTCACTCCTTTGATCAACAGGATTGTGCCACAACCTGTTTAGTAGAAGATATAGCTTATTAAAAGACAATTATTTTGTAAAATTCATTTCATGGACCTAATTTTTACTCATACCATTAGATTTGATCATACACAGTGAGTAAATGACATCTTATTTGACTAGCCATTTTCCCCTGATATAATTAGATTCGACCCAACACACCGAGTAGATAAAAGGGGCCTGTTTGGTGAGCTCACCCAAAGGACTTGGTAATCAAGCCATACACTGCACTTATTTTTAGTTTTGATACCTCATCAGACACTAAATTTTCTATTAATCTCAATTTTTTTAGATATTATAAATTAATATTATATTATTTATGTAATAAATGTATTTATTTATATATTAATATGGTAAGAAATTTTTTTCAGTAAAAGTTAATATGAACATATTTGTCCTTTCATTTTATTTTTGGAGATTGGAAAACGAAAATGCTTTGCATTGGAACCGTTTTCAATTATAATATATTATATGTCGCTCCTCAAGATTTGTGCGCTTCACACCGCCAGTTTTCTTTCTTGCACGATAGCTATTTCGTTGCTGCATCGCACTGTTTGTGCATATTGCAATGCCGTCGTCCTCTCTCTCACGATCTTCCATTAAAAAATTTCATTAATAAATATCCTCAACAGAGAAAATAATTATATTATATCCCTTCCCTAAGAATAATAATCCACACCTTCCACTTAACAATGTCTGTCGCCACCGCCGGAATCTTCATTGAGGTAAATGAAATCAATATTTAAAAAAAATATATTTTTCATGTTAATATATTGCTGTTTCTACTGAATTTGTACTTTCTCCCGACCTAAGAAAATGATGGACGTAAGAGCGTCCATTCTCATGAATATTTTAATGGGTTGGTGTTATTAATTCTCACAAATGGACGTCTTGTTTTAAAGTCATCACAAGAGTTTTTTAGGTTTCATGAAATGTGGGATTAAACCCAATCTGATCCATTCTCTATTCATTTCTCGTTCACTATAGTTCGGCCTGACGAAGTAACTTAGGAAAGTTTGTTTTCTAACACTTGAAAAATTCTGGCCGTGTTTAATGGAACCATATCAAAAAGACAAAAACTCATTTCTTGATTTCAAGATAAACCAGAACGCTAAGTATTGTAGTGGATGTGCTAAGTTCGTGTGTGTTTTTGTGAAACATTTCTAAGACCAATAATAAGTTAGCCAGTCTGTCACAA
>JAUOBV010026573.1:0-14458 GCA_032360425.1 Rubia occidens
TGGGAAAGGACAGCCCAACTTTGGTAAGGACAAGAACTAGTCAATGAATAAAAGCATGAACTTATTTGATTTTCAGTTAATACTACATTTTTTTTAATTTCATATATATATATATATAGATTAAAATTTGGGAGGTCGCTGACGTACCTCTTAATGATACTAGTTTTAAGCCCTAAATTCTTACTAAATACAATTAAGTACATAGTGGCACGTCGGGGTCGTCCACATAGAAGAGGGATATTCCTAAGCGCATACTAGGGTGAATATAAGCCTAGATATAGATATAAGCTAGTAAAGAGGGGGGTGTGTTGGTTGATTTTTCCTAAGTTATAAAAGTAAAGATGACACAACTAGCAAGGTTAAGTAACTATGTTAATCATGCAACAACCTAATAAAATGGGTAAAACTAAAAATGACAAAGCCTTGGGGGCAATGGATATCTGCTTCCAAACCTTTTATCTATCATTGAATCTACCACCTATTCACTACTTTAACTACTTGTTGTGAAGATAAATCTTCTACACTTCTTTGATAGTAGTTTACAAGAGTGAAATCGACATCTCTCGCTAAACCTCCCTAATGATCTCTTTAGTAGTTCAACGCCAAAAGGTATCCCATTAGTGGCATTAAGTACAAAGAATAAAGAATATTGGTAACACTTATAAACACTACACCATGTCTAAGCATTGAACCAATTCATTCATTTACATAAGATTAGCCAAGAACGTTCAACATTCATAAACTTCTCTCATTTGCTATACAAAACAAACATGACAAAGAATTTGACATTATCACATTCATCTAGTATTCATCAAATCATTAACCATATTCGAAGCTCTAATTCATACCTTTGGATTTCATATCAAAGGAGAGGAGAATTAGATACTTTATCCAAACCACAACACATAATCATACAAGAAATTCATATACTCAAACTTCTAACACCATTAATGCATTCAAAAACTAAATTCAAAGTACAATAAATACACAATAGAGAAAAAATTATATAGATAGAAATGATTCTCTAGACCTTGATAAGGAAGCTTCAATCAATTTCTCCCAAGGAGTTTACTAGCCTAGATAATGAAAAAATATAACTAATCTACAAACTAAGAAAATAAGAAGAAGAAAGCTAGGGTTTTATGGCTAAGAAATCGGGAGAGAAGGGTTCTGAAAAGGGGAGGAGATAAGAGAGTATTTATAGTAAAAAGTCTAAAATGCATATTTGGGACAAGGACCGTCGCGACTCGCGGTGGTCTAAGTACTCTGCTCTCAAATGTTTTCTTTTTTCTTGGTCAAATTGTAGCTGTCTCCTCTGACCTTCTTCGGGTCTTCATTTTCTTCAAAATGTAGCCTTCATGGTCTTCAAAGTCTTCCAATATTTGCCTTTTCACAGAAAATCCCCTAGAAGAGCAATAAAATCTAACAGTCGCTCTTAACTCAGCTTAGAAAATTTCAAGGCAAAATGCCACATCTAGAGTACAAAATTATACAAAAGTGAATCCAAAAAGTCCCCAAAATAAACGTATAAATGGACACATCATATATATATATTCATAATGATTGTTTTTCTTAAATTAGTACATTCCGAGGAAAACTGTACCAATTCTCCCCAATGAGAAGACCCCCATTGTGTTTAGGTACTACGGGAGATACTGGCGCATAAACTACTCAGGCCAAAGGAAGATCAAGATCCTATCCCCAAAGGGTTTTTCCAAGTTCCTTTCCGGCAATAACCTGAAGATTTGGGACACCTTTATTCTTTGAGGTGATGCAAGTTAGGGGGCCGATTGTTTTCAGGGTTATCATCATTGGTGGTATTAAGTTTATTGTATTGTCTATTGTGATATTGGAAATAAAAAAATAATCATTCATATTTGAAGTTTTATGTACTAATTCGTAATGATTTTAAGGATTTTTTAGGTTATTTTAATGATTATTGTTTTTAAAATAATTTTACTACCTAATTTGAACAATGTGCAATTGACTATATGTGGGATTTGATCTGTGCATGATTTTTAAAAACATTTCCATCCCTACCATTCAACACCATTTCCTACAATGTTTTAATTAAAAAACATTCAACGAATACTATTGTAGACCGAAATCAATCAGTATCATAAAGTAAATAAATTTTCCTTTTACATTCCAAAAAAAATTAAACTGCTCATGAGACATTGAAAGGAGAGAGAAATGCCAGACCAGAGACAAGTGTACCACCCCGACTTTCTTTTTAATTTCTTTTGTTTCTACACCTTCAAAATCCTTTCTTGTAGGTTGTGGTTTTCTCTATTATTCCACCATTTTCAATCGTAACATAAAAATACGCATGCTATTGAAATTTAAAATGATATTTCAACATTTTTTAAAGTCAATCCTTCTTAACTTTTTAGTTGAAAGTTCTATCTTTACTTTTCTACGATGTCGGTCGTCCATCGCATGCTATGTTGTTGAAAATGAAATAATACGCGACTTTAACAACGATTCTAATACATCACATGCAACGTCACAGGCTATTCGTTAAGGTTTTTTACTTCGTTTCTTGCCCCTTTAACCTTGGTTAGTATAATAGCCGAGGTAAAAATCCTATTATTTACCTAAATTATTTTTTAAGCGAGGTAACAAATATTATTTACTTAAAAAAAATTCAACTGAGGTAGAAGGGGAGAGGTAATAGGTCATGTTGCTTGTAGTCATAAAATCTTATATATATATATATAAACACTAATAAGTAGGGTTCAACTTTATATGCAATGGTCTACCCTTAATCTCTCCTGTAGATAAACATTAATAACTAGGTTTTGTTTATCTAATCACGGGTCAACCATTAATAGGCCCTCTATATAACCACTAATAACTAGGGCTTGACTTTATCAAATCAATGTCTAACCCTTAATTGTCCATATAAATTCATATATAGATACAAACACTATATATATGAATCTCTTTGCGAAGACTCTGGGTTGCGGAATTTTGAGAAGCACTCTTAACGAAGGTTGATCCAAGCACCCTCTTGAAATATAGAAAACACAGAGAAAGTCTAGTCAAGAACAAAACCTTATGAACTTCACTAAGAAAGTGGATTACTTTGTATGAACCCAAGCTCTAATTGCACCAAAATTAACACAAAAAATCCTAATGGTTCTAAGCACTAATCTTAAATGGACTTAATTAACTAACAGTTTAAGCAAAGAGTATAAACTCAAAACTTGAATGTATGATGTATACGTGATGAATAAATTTATCCAAGGGCTCCCCCATTTATAGGTAGGAGTTCTGCCAGTATAAATCAGAAAGAATATAGGATTTTGTAATTCCCGTTAGAAACTGTAATGACTAATGGCAACTTATAGAAGATAAAACCATATCTAATTTAACCGAATTGATAACCAAATTCATCCAATTGAATCAATCCCTATATTTTTTTGAATTCTTGAACGAATTTGCCTTATCTAAACTTACTAAATCTAACTCTAATCAAATCAAAATTGAATATTCTAAACCCTTAAATAAAGGCATCACCAAAATTAACTCTTCTAACGGCAACATGGCCAAGTTAATGATCCTTATTATAAAATAAAATAAGTTACAATGATTACACTACCTCACTAAAAAACATAGTGGGAAAATGAGTATAGTGTTCTTCTTGATGTCTTCACTATTTCAAACTCTAGAACAATTAATCCAAGACATTTTAGATTTATTCTTCAACTATTCATCATGAAGCTGATCAATCAAAACATTCAACACCATATTTTTAAGCTTCATCTTTGCCCTAGTTACAGGACCTGTTATGTCACTTAGAGGATTTCGAACATAACCTATGAATGTTTGATCAAGTTTTAGCATGTCTTCATCAATGGAGGCAGCCTTGAAATCCTTATCACACTAATAACTAGGGTTTGGCTTTAAGTAATCAACGATTAACCCTTAATCAGACATATATATAAACACTAATAACTAGGGTATGACTTTAAGTAGCTAGTAAACTGTCGACTCTTAATTAGCCCATAAACTCTAATAAATATGGTTTGACTTTAATTAATCAACTATCAACCCTTAATCAATAATGTGTATATAAACACAAATAACTAGGGTTTGACTTTACCAAATCAACGGTTAACTCTTAATCATTTTCATAAGTCATATATATATACAAACACTAATAACTAGTCTTTGACTTTAAGTAATCAACGCTCAACCCTTAATCATTCCAATATATATAAACATCAAAGACTAGGGTTCAACTTTAAAAAATCAAAGTAAACCCTTAATCTGCCCTATTATACACATACATAAATAACTATGGTTTGATTTTAAGTAATCAACAGTCAACCAGTAATGAGCCTTTGATATTTAAACTAAAATAACTAGGGTTTTTTTATGGTAGAGGAAGTCGAATTCGAGACATTGTTTGTTTTTTTTCTTATGCAGTTAGTGCATATTGTGATTATATTTCATGCAATTTAATTCCAGATTGTGTGCATATTTTTTTCTCATCAGATGTTCTTTTGATTCTGTCACTAACACTAGCTCGGTGATTTGGTCAATTTTTCAGATCTTAAAATCAACCTTGTCCAATAATACTTAAATTTTATAAAATTGTCAATAAGGCTCCAGCCTATTAGGGTTTACACTAAAAATTTGATTATTATTTGTAATTGGGGTACTTGTGAGAATATTTATTGTACTTTTGATTAAATTTTATGCAAAATTATGTCCTTATGATTTGTTGTATACCTGATCAGGATCATAATCGATTCGGCTAAAATATTCATTCAAGAATCCGTATTTCCGTACTCCATCACCCACATCAAAGTTGGAGTCGGGTTTAAAGAAAGAACCTAGTTGTCGATGAACGTATGCATTATGCAAAGACAACCACCCAACTCCCCCAAAATCCACTCATACTTTACTGCACAATTAGGCTGTGGTATAACTCTATACTCATTATATCTAAGATAAATGGCGGCTATTGAGCCATTTCTCGTGAACCAATGCAGATAACACTTGGAAAAACTCCAGCAAGGGCACAATTTTTAATTGAGTTAGTATCCGACAAAACATGGTGGAGGAAATCAGGGAGCTTTCTTCAAGTATAGTTTTTCAAACTATAAAAAAATTATTTCACAAAAGTTTGGATTCTTGTTGAAAATGATGAGGCCCGATATTTGCGTGATTCACTAACCTGACCACATTGTAGTCTTGCTCAAACAGTTGTACCCAAACCCGTAGTGAAAGTTTCTGACAGGGTTTTGTACAAGAAATACCCAAAACTCCTATAACATGTTCGTAACTGAAACTTGAGATATATGGTAGGATTCTTAATTTCAAATACTTCATATAATCAACGTGTCCATCATGTAATTAATGCAAACCAGGCCATTACAGGAGCCAACAATCATTCTTTGAGGAGCTGATTGGGAGGAATTGGTTTACATAAATATGTTTTCAAGGATTATAAGTATATGGGTTAGTATGTAAAAGGAGTACATTAATCTCTTTTTCATAAAATTGTACTTTAATGAGTTCTTTAACTCTTTATTATTGTTGGAACTAAAAATTTGATATTTTAAAAAATTCAAGGAATTTGTGAGCAGAATGTGAGTAGATTTTTTGCACATCATGTGCATATATTTTGAATGAGGGTATGCGAATGATCGTTAAAAAAAATTCTTGAAGTGTTTTTATCACAAAGTAAAAGCATACGAGGGTTCTGGTAGTTCAATTTTGTCCCAATTTTTTAAGTAAGAACACCACGCAACGCATGGTTGAACCCCACTAGTTCAATATTAAATTTTGTTTGGTAATCAAACATGCTATTCCAAATCTTACTTTCCATTTTAGCATGTCTAAAAAAATCAAATTTTTCAACTTCATTTTTCCAATTTCTAACATGCAACCTTTTTTTTAATCACGAGACCACTTTATGAATATTAAACTATATATGATAGAATTCTACCTTAATAATTTCTCTTTTTTTCTATTATAGGCTCACTTATGTTACTTTATTTAATTAATTTTTATCTCTTAATCTCCTCATCAAAATTGAGATGCTTTAGTATTGATTCCTAAGAGCAGCGTGTCTACAAGTTTCGCCGTAGAGACTTATTTTCAAATTATAATAATCTATGATTTAAAATTTTTGAAATAAAATAAAATAAATGCATTATACTATATATTTTTAAAACAAAATTCTCACATCTCAGATTGAAAATCCAATAAAAGAACATGTTAATTTTCATTTTTTTAGGGTTTGAATTGAAATAATTTTCTTTACTATCCATTATAGACTCACTTGTGTTAATTCATTGAGCTGCTTAATTTTTTTTTGAATCTCATAATTGGAAGTCAAGGAGACTGAAACCGAGATGCTTTAGTATTGCTTCCTTAGAATACCCTTCAGGTCTACCAATTTAATGATAAAGAATAGCTTGAAATTATGAGCATGAATGATTATTAAAATCGCTGAGATTGAATAACTAAAGGCAGTAATGTATAATTTTGTATCAGTAAAAGTTCACATTACCGAATAAAAGTCCATTTAATAAGCGATATGAGAGTTTATTACATTTATTTAAAATTTAATTTTCTTTCCTATCTATTAGTGGCTCACTTACATTACTTTATTGAATCGTTTTTTAATCTCATTTTAGGATGTAAGCGTGTCTATCAATTTCACTATAGCAGCTTGTCTTGAACTTATACTTATAATCTATGATTATAAAATCCATGAGATTTAATAACTAAGTGCAATATGCTATATATTTTGAGAAAAATTTTCTGTTGTTGAATAAAAATCCTTTTAAAGAAAAAGTTGAGAGTTCTTATTTTCTTTTCGGTTTTGAAATGATTTTAACTTCATTACAAAAATTGCAGCATTAATACATACACGATTTCTTTCTTTTTCCCCCTATTCTTCTATCATAACATACACTATACACACTTCTCATTTAATTTATATTTTATCCAAGCCCTATACACAATGGATTCTATGATCTTGCATTATATATCTATATTTAGTCCTTCATGTCCAAAGCACTTATTATTTCTTATCTTCCAGATGTCATATATTGGTTTAGTTACGGCAAACTTCATAAGTAGTGATTTCAAGCTCTTGCCTTTGCCTCTTCTTATCATCCATCTTTTCTCCTCCCATCTCCGAGGTTCTCTGTCTACACGCTTCCATCTCAACAACTACTCAGATCTCTTTCATCCTGTTGTAGCCAAAGAATAGGTGTTTATACTTTTTCCTTAATTGCATAATTAATGTTTATTATCCACTGCAATTTTAATCTTCCTTAACTTGTCCTTCGTTGGTAATCCGTTCTGGTAGCACATCCACAGAGTAAACTTTTCCCTGGGCCTTGCTTGATTATCACAAAACAATTTGCTTTATGGCACATGCTTTTGTTCCCCATGTAGCTCCCTATACATCATCTTTACACCAAATTTCACCCCTCCTTTATCTGTATCCAGCTTTCCATCCCGGTGAATTTTGTTAGGCATCTCCCTATATGTTTCAACACTTGTAAACTGGAACTGGGAAACATTACATTCATGTTATCCCCCTTTTATGTAGTAAGAATGGATCCATTTTATCCAAAAACATTCAACTTTCGTGCAGAGATACATTAACTCGGAAACCTAACTCCATGATATCCCTCTTTTTTATAATAAGAGTGGATTCATTTTATTCTTAAGTTGTCCATTCTCCTGCACAAATTCCATAGCATTTAAAACATATTTTCTTCATTCAAGTGGCATATCGGTCACCCATCTATCGAGGTTGGTGGCTTATCGTTTGTCTGTTCGTCGCTGATATTAATCTCCTTGCAAAAAGTCTGGATTGTGAAATTTTTTTTATCTTTCATGCAACCTAGTATAGATGCACACAATTCAAACATCTAGCTCTCAGGGTACACTCAATTTTAACTTGCCCACTAACTAGCCCGCAGGATTAGTTCACAAGGTTTATTGATACTTAATTAATCTGCAGGATAAAGCAAGGATGGAGACGCTCACAAGCAATGAGAATAACTCAAAATCTTAATATTTGATTGATAAAAGGTAAATAAAAATATCAGCCATCTCTCCCTTTTTATAAGGATAAATCGTCAATCACAAAGAATACCAGATTCTGCAGAAACCTAGTTTAAACTGGATTTTTCTTCTTTGTTCTAAAATAACTACAACTACATGTCATATTCCAATTCTGACAAATTCTCAGCTACAATTTTAATGTCATGGTTGAAAATAAAAAAATTAACTAACCAACAAACTAACTAATAATATTCAACACAAAGTCTATTTATTACAAGGCTCATCCGGCCAAATGTTAAAAATTTATAAATTTATAAAGCTATAAATTTATAATTTTACAATTTATGAATCCTGGATTCTTTCTTCTGGGCTTCTTGAAACGAGAAGGAACATTAATATGATTTTGTTGGTTGATATCTTCCAATTGGCTTACTGTCAAGATTACACAGCCTCACTAAAAAACCCAGTGGGATTATAAATTTACTCTAATGACAATGTTGTACATTCACAAGAACCTTCCATATGTCCCTTTTATGTTCGTATCATTCTCTCCAGGGTCATAAAGTTTTTTCCTCAAAACGAGAATCATATAGCCTTGAAAAACATCCTCGAATTCCTGTAACCACTCAACAAACTGTGAAAGTATATTTACAGGAATATCTTCTTTTGCATAGTATTCTTCTTTCAAGAACAATATAAGAACAAAAGAATGATTAGTCAAAGAAGGATTCACATCTCCTATTGAACCATAAAACGATATACCAGAGTTAATGGATAATTCATGCCTTATTACATAAATGGAAGATAATGGACTAATATGTTAAGACAAGACTTTATGCGACGTTTCAGAATCATTCTGCAACTTACATGTCTTACCTGCGCCTCTATATCGACATGGGACTTGGGTACATCGACATTTAATGTCTTCTTGTCAGAATTGACAGCCTTTTTGTCGAAATCACTTGCTCATTTTGGGGTAGTAATTTTGGACACTTTTCTATCATCAATGATGTCTTCTTCATCTCCCCGTTCTTCCTCGCTGTCATACCGTGCAGGAAAGTTATCTTCTTCTTCCTCCTCCATTGTTTTCATAATTTGTTCATGGGGACAGTTATTGTGAACATGTCCCTGTTCATTGCAATGAAAACATGTAGGAGTATTAGAAGAAACTGTATTTGATGAAGTAAAAATAGACTTACCTGGAATTCGATTGGATGGTTGATTGATGAAGTCATTCTTTGATCAGTGGATTCAACTAGTATATTTGAGTAGGTTTTGGTTAAATTTCCTTTGTTACCCATGCTAGAATTTCTACCACCCCAGGTCAATTTAGGGTCACTGAAATCATAGACTTGGCTTTGACTGTCTAGGAAAAATTAGAGCTTCCTCTGGGTCTTAATGTCGACTTAACCAACTTGACCTTGACCAATAAATCTCGCATGGACACTTGATGTTGTATTTAAACCAGAACTTGCAGATCTTCTCTTAAACCTTCCATAAACCGATTATTTACATAGGCATCATATTCTCTCATGCCAACTCTTCTCATAGCTAATTGAAGATCTTGCCTGTATTCGTCTACAATGTTGTGTCCTTGCTTCATATTGCAAAGATAAGAATATTGGTCTATCAAATATTTTCTTGGAACATGATATAATAAAATATTGGTATTCAATCTCTCTCAAGAGGGGATAGGAATTTAACTAGCAAGCCGTCTTAATTGTTTCAAATTCACCCACCATTTTTTGGCATAACGGGTGAAAGAATACTGTGCAACCATGATCTTCTCTTTCACATGATAGTTGTTAATATCAAATATGTTCTCAATCAGCCTCTCCTAATCCAATCATTTCTCTGGATTGTGTATACCATCAAATATAGAAATATCATACTTCAAACATTTGATGTCACAAGCAGATTCAACTTGTCTTGTTGAACGAGATGGCCTAGGTTTTGTAAACTCATATAAATTCCTATAAAATATATGAACATATCTTAATAAGGAATTAATGAAATTCAAGACATTCATTATAGGTCGATTGTTGGGACTGCTAACAAAAGGCAAAACGAACGGATCGCCAACCATCACTGCTAAGAAGAAACAACTGATTAGTAATAAATGTTCCCCCTTCCCTTTGTTTAGTGAGGTCACTAACCAAGTTTATAACACTCATGACTCACAAGGCGAAGGCTAATGTACGGGAAATCGATCAATTCACCATTTATTCAAAGAAAAACATGAGTAAAGTACTGCAAAACTTATCTCGACATTTGAAAATATATAAACTCAAAATTGTTCTTTACTATCTGGAATTAAAAATGATACAAAGAATAAGGAACAAAACGCAATTTGGATGACACAAATCGGAGCTATAATGAAGAAGTTATGATCAAAATAAGAATGCTTTATATAGGCCTAAAATATTCAGAGAATTAAAGAAAATTTTCCAAAACCAAATAGGATTAGGACTTTAACTCCAAATCATTCCTTGAGTTGGAAAATACCTGATTTCTTTCCGCCCAAGGTATATTTTTATCCCCAATTCCCACGCCCAAATACAAGAAGCTCACTTTTCCGATTCCGACTAGGATTTTGTTTTCCTTTTTCCTTTTTCAAGTTGGATTTCCTTTTCCTCTTTTTTTTTTATATTTTTTATCTATAAATTAGATATTTCCCAAAAATAAATCACACAAAATCATATTCTTATTCCCCAATTTTCCAACGTATGCAATTCCCCAAATTTTTAAAAATTGCAAAATAGCCCCTAAACTTTTGAAAATTGCAAAAGACCCCGAATTCTGATATGAAATCCCAATTTCAATTTCCCAAAATCTGACTCCCTTTGTTTTTTATTTTTGACAAGTTTCAGAACAGTTAAAGCCTATAGAAAACTTGGAATAAGAAATATGCGGCAACTTCCTATCAATTCAAGATCGTAAGGATTAAGAATATGACACTATATCTGTAAAGACACAAAAGACACTTTTTTTGTATAAGGTGTAGTCTAGAATCAAAGAACAATTCAAGATTATGGAATCAAAGAACGATAAAGAAAACAAATAGGATTTTGAGCATGCTATAATTCCTCAGAAGATTGGACGAAAAATATCGCAAGCACATAAACTGTATAAGCTATCTAAAACTACGAAACTTACCGGAAGGTGAAGTTGGATAATACTTGTTAACGCTCAGACCCTTCGACGTCCTCCTGACTCGATTGATGAAGCTGAAGGCGGATAGTAATACCGAAGTATTCTAACTCCCGGACCCTTCGACGTCCTTCGACTTTAGATTCAATGATCCTGCTAAGAAAGATAAAACAAAATAGTTAAAATATGACACAAAAGAGTTTCTAATATTTTGAATAAATTTTCAAAAATAAATAAATGCAGAAACTCAAAACTCCTGAAGATTTTCGGCCACTGGGATCTTTCCCTTTGTTATGATACCAACTAATATGAATCTCCTTGTGAAGACTCTGGATTGCAGAATTTTAGATCTTTGACTACACTAAGAATCTCGCCCAACCTAGTATAGATGCATAAAATTCAAGTATCTAGCCCTCGAGGTACACCCAATTTTGACTTGCTCACTAACCAGCCCGCATGATTAGTTCAGAAGGTTTATTGATACTGAATTAACCTGCAAGATTAGGCAAAAATGGAGACGCTCGCAAGCAATACTATAACTTAACATTTTGAATATTTGATTGATAAAAGGTTAATAAAAATCTCAGCCGACCCTTCCTTTTTATAAGGAGAAATCGGAAATCAAAAAATAATACCAGATCCGACAGAAACCTAGTTCAAACAGGATTTATCTTCTTTGTTCTAAAATAACTACAACTAAATGTCCTATTCCAATTCTAACAAATTCTCGGCTACAATTTTAATGTCACGGTTGAAAGTAACAAATTAACTAACCGACTAACTAACTAATAATATTTAACAAAAAGTCTACTTATTACCAGGCCCATCTGGCCAAATGTTAAAAATTTACAAATCTTATAATCTTATAATTTTATCGTTTCATGAATCCCGAAGAAAGAAGCCAGGATTTATAATTTATAAATTTATAAATTTTATCATTCATAAATTTATAAATCCTGGTTTCCTTGTTCCGGACTTCATGAAACCAGGAGGAACAACAATATGATTTTATTTGTTGATATCTTTCAATTGGCTTCATGCCAAGATTACACAAGCTCTCTAAAAAACCCAGTGGGAAAAAGAGTATTGTGTATTCTTGGCCTAAGTCTTTTAGGTTTTCCGGGAATGATAGTCAAATGTTTTATGGGGATGTTCTTCATGCACACGATGTACTCCTTCCAAGTATCAATGATTGAAATTCAAATTTTACTGCAATGACAATGTCGTACATTCAAATATACCTTCCATATCTAGAGGGCTATGGCTGAGCCATTCCACACCATTTTATCAATCAAATATTCCAAAAATTTGAGTTATAATCATTGCTTGCGAGCGTCTTCTTTACTTCTTAATCCTGGGATTTGATTAAGTATCAATACCTTCAATTTTTTTAAACTAATCTTGTGGGCTTGTACGCTTCATAAATCTCTAGCTGTTCAAGATCTCGAATGCTAGTTTTGATTAGTTTGTGCTGCTAGACTACGGTGTGCAAAATCATTCGTTTAGTCAAAGATCTAAAATTTTGCAATCCTTAGTCTTCGCAATGAGATTCGTATAAGTTGGTATCAGAACAAAGCAAAAGATCCTTGTGGCTGAAAATCTGCATTAATTACTTTATTTTTGAAAATTTGTTCTAAATTTATAAACTCTTTCGTGTCATATTTTAACTTTCTTTGTTTGATCTTTCTTAGCAGGTGGATTGAATCTAGAGTCGAAGGATGTTGAAGGGTCCGAGAGTTAAAATACTTTGTTAGTACTATCCACCTCCACCTTCATCAATCGAGTTAGGAGGGCTAAAAAGGGTTTTAGCATTAACAAGCCTTATCTTCCTTCACCTCTTTGTTCAGTTTCATAGTTTTTAGGTAGCTTATAAAGTTTATATGCCTGCGATATTTTTCACCAACTCTTCTGAAGAATTATTGCATGCTCATAATCCTAATTGTTTTCTTTATCGTTCTTTGATTCCATAATCTTGAGTAGTTCTTTGGTTCTTGATTACACCTTATACTGAAGAAAAAAAATAGTATTTTTTGTCTTTTCCCATTGTAGTGTCATATTCTTGATCCTTACAATCTTGAACACCTCGAAATTCATTTGAATCGAGAGAAAGTTGTCGCATATTTCTTATTCTAAGTTATATATAGGTGATCTTTGTTCCAAAAATTTTCAAAAAATAAAACAAAATGTATCATATTTTTGTCTTTTAAAATCGGAATTTTGGATTTTGAAATCAAAAATTTGGAGCAGATTTGTAATTTTCAAAAGTTCGAGTGCTGTTTTTCAATTTTCACAAATTTGGAAGTTGCACACGGTTCAAATTTCTTGGAAAATAAGATTATAATTTTGAGTGTTTATATAGTGTGAAATTTGATTTTTTGGCTGAAAAAAAAGAAAACATAAATCCAATTTGAAAAAGGAAATAAAATCTTAATGGGAAGAGGAATAGGAAATAGACAGCCATTTCAACGTGGAATTTGGTCTGAAAAAATACCTTGGGTAGAAATTAAGTATTTAAAATCCTATTCTAAGAAGGATTGAGTTGGGATAGATAATCCAATTTGGTTTTTAAAAAAGCCAAATCAATTTTCAGAACATGTTTGTCGCCTATATAAAGCATTCTTGTTTTGATCATATATTCTTCATTACAGCTCTGATTCGTGCCATTAAATTTGAATTTTGTTCCTTATTCTTTGTAAAATTAGGAATTCCAGTTGTAGAGCCCAATTTAAGTTTATATATTTTTAAATTTCAAGATAAGATCTGCAGTACTTTTCTCCTATATTGCTTTGAATTTGCAGTGAATATTTTCCTTCGCCTTTTGAGTTGTGAGTGTTGTAAACTTGATGAGTGAAATTAATAAACCAAGGGAAGTGGAGGATGAATTTTATTAATAACCACTTATTTTCTTAGAAGTTTAGTGGAGATGGCGAACGAAAATTAAATTTCCATCCTTTTGTTGGCGATCCCAACTATTTACCACTGACAAACACGTCCAATAGAAGGAATGGTGAATAGCCACGAGCTGAGGAACCAGAAAATTGGGAGCGACATCATGTCAAACCTCATGAACATGTTGATCCAGATTGGTTTAGAGTTACATTAAATGCACTCATAGCGATGTAGACAGATTGACGAAAAAAGTTGACACCTTGGCACCAACAAAACTACAGTCCATGACAATGAGGGATGATCCTGAGGGATTTTTTCACCGATTCCAAGGGTATGGAAGTTTCGATAAAGATTCCAATGAATCAGAAAGGTGATC
>JAUOBV010026675.1:0-14457 GCA_032360425.1 Rubia occidens
AAATTTATAACCCGGTTCATGCAACCCAAAATTTTTATCTTGATTTCTTCTAATTTACACTTTAAACCTTGGTCTTTTCATGATTTATGGAAAGACCGTCTTTCAAGAGACGGACTCTTATTAAAAATATATTAACCAATAAGAATAAGAATAACTACATTCTTTCCCCCTAGTGCTCACGGAGGAATTATGGCTCTGTTTGACAGAGCTTTTAAGTTACTGTGCTTATAAGCAAATCACTTTTTAGTGTTTGGTAAAGTGCTAAAAACAGCTTATTTTGATAGCAGGAAGCTATTTTTGGGAGAAAAGCAGAAGCTGGTCTCCATCTTCTTTCAAAATAAGTCATTTTTGCTTATAAGCACAGCTCTGCCAAACAAAGCCTATATACTCCCTCCGTTCAGCTAACTATGCCATATTTTTTAGCTTTTTTTCTCAAGACATGTTTAACCATTCATAACTTTTGCTACATATGTTAATATCATGTGAAATTTTAATATCTGAAAAGTACATACTATATACGTATTTAACGATACCTCACATGATATCACTACTTATATGTTACATGAAATTTATGATCAAACGTGATTGGAGAAAATTGGCTGAAAAGTGTGTCAATTTTAGCTTAACGGAGGGAGTATCTTTTATGAACAAGGAGGAAAATGAACGAAAGAATAAAGTAACTTAACCAAAATTCGATTCTTTGAAAAAGTGAGGAGCATAAGTACTAAAGAGAAAAAGAAGAGATTGATACCCTAGATTCGCTTTGTGCACAATATTGTGGAAATATTATATATATATATATATGAAAAAATGGTTTTACCGTTTTAGTTTTAACTAGTAATTCTATGTTCCAACATAGTCTAACCTAACCAAGTATGTAAAATAAATAAACACGAGACACACAACTTGATTACACAGTTCGGTGAAATCCACCTACGTCTGCGGGGCCTGGCCCAATTCAGAATAAATCCACTAATCAGAAAGATATAGAACAAAGTACACCATACAACTATACTTATCTTTTCTAATTCTACACGTGAATTTTGCAAGCTCCCCTTGCTATTGATCCGCCTTGATCAGACTCCCTCTGACCTCGAAACTCGTTGACGCTGGATCTCCTTCTCACGAGGAATTAAGGTATACGTTCTGAACTTCAATACACAGGTCGAGTATGTTGGAACATAGACAGATTCTGGCTCTTGGCAATTTCTCGATAGATAGTTAGAAGTCTTGATTCAGATCTTCTCGATTTAATCCCTTGTTTATTGCAGCCGTGTAATATCCCCTTTTATAGTCCATTGCAGATTAGAATAGCTCCATAATTATCTCCATAATATTCCTATTCCTTAACTGCTTTTGAAGCATATCCAAATCTCATAAATAAAGGGATTTTCCTCATCACCAATATCCCATAATATTCCTTCAATTCCAATTCCATAAATGTAGGGATTTACCATAGTTCCATTATGCTTCTAATTCCTGAACACAATATCGCATAATCTCCAATTTCCATAATCAAAACCGTACGCAATATTTGTTCTGCAAATCTGCCGCAATACTGCTCTGCTGCGTATGTTGGAACATGGTCAGATCTGAAGTCATATGCGTGTAGAATTCCTTCTCCATTTTAAATTCTGATTTTAATAAAATCTCTTGGAGATAGGAATTACCAAATATAATCACTTGAAGAATATCTCGTCCAATGATATATTTGGGAAGCTACTTCTTTTATTTAATAACTAAATCCAACATCTCCCTAACAAAATCTATTCAACAAAACGCACTTAACGAAAATTATTGTTGTCAATCAATTTTGGCTACATGTCTTTGTGCATTCATTAGTAATCCAATTTTTTAGATATAATTTCGACATCGGTTGTAACAGACACAACCGATATCGATGACGCACCGCCAACCTTTCGCTAATCCCTGAAAAATAGGAAACTTCGGTGTTTTATATCGCAGAGGCACTGTAATTCAAACTGAAACGAGACTAACGTAGCAAATCTGCCTTTGCCTAATATAAGCGACATCACTACATACCGCGTATAGTGTTTTACTATTATTTTGACCAAGCCAATATCGGGATGCATCTCTGTTGTCTTCCCATGGTCTTTGGCCAATCTCGATTTCCATTTAGTGTAACCGAAATGGAGCCAACGTGCATCTGATTTAGGTTAAGGAATAGTTTTTACCTTGATTAAATGAAAACCAATGTAAAAAGACTTCTTTTACCCCGATTTTTAAAAATGAGGCAAAATTTATTTTCTTTTACTGCATTTTGTTTAAAAACCTTGGTAAAGGAAATTTCTACCACATTTTTAGGATTTTTCCAAAAAATCAAGGTAAAATTGGTGAGGTAAAATATCAGTTTTCTAGTAGTGGAGGGAGATAAAATGAAGAATATTAGATGCTATGATTTGTTTATATGTTATGACAACATTGGTGATGTTGGAGAGTTTGTTTGAGGTTATGTAATAAGATTCTTTTCCTTTTTTTATTCCAAGAGGACTATGGATGTGTTTGGCAGAGCTGTGCATGTAAGTAAAGCTGACTTATTTTGAAAGTAGGGGGGAGACCAACTTCTTCTTTTCCCCAAAAATATATTCTTCTTTTAAAATAACCTGTTTTTAGCAATTTACCAAACAATAAAAATTTCTTTGCCAAGCACAGCATATAACTCCTAATACGTTATCATAAGAGCTCAACTTCTTTATTGTTGTCATTTTATGCAATCGATGTGTCGTGGAAAGGTAATATCGAGGAGTGGTGTATAGAGTCTACGTCATACGGCCAATGTTTTTACAACGGGCCTACTAATATTAGGTATGAGAGCAAGAACACGAAAGCGCAAAATTAAAGGAATGTAGTTTAGAATGCAAGGTACTTATTTGAATGCTTTTGTCATACTTTTGTTCAAAAACTATATACGAATGTGTAACCTACCTAATATTGATCTACTAAAGTTAATAGAAAATATCAAAAATATATGCAGGTGTGAAGGTTGGTGTAGGCTACAAAAAAATTGTAGCGAAGGAAGTTGGTACGTAGTGATTCTGTAAACAAACCATTAACAGTATGTCACCCATTTGATTTCAAATCTATACGTTGACTAAACAACACCATACACAAATGAGGAATTAAAGATAGCGAGAGACAATTCAACACCCCTATATTGTTCAATTACTATCACAAGCACATTCATAGATATCTTGTAACAGGGTATGTGACATTATATATAGGGAAAAATACAAAAGTAACCCTATTATATTTTTAAAATGTCAAACTAACCCTGTAAAATTTGAAAGTACGATTCTAACCTTATGTTTTTAGCAAATGTGCCGATATAAACTTTTCGCACTATTGCAATGTTGACTTGGCCTGTTTTGGTATTAACCAAACATAAAAAAGCTAAAATATCCCTAGTTTAAAAAGTAAAAATTTAATGACAAAAATACCCCTAGTTCTTCACCGTCTTCATCTCCATAATCACCGATGTTGTGCCACCTCTGCCGCTGTCGCGCTACCACCACCAACACTACTGGAACTGCCTCATCGTCTTGCCACCTCACCATGCCTGCCCAGCACCACCTCTACCCCCAGACCCCAGACCTTCTGCCACCCGGCACTACCACTTCCTCGGTGCATCACCACTGCTACCATTTCCTCCTTAAACTCTGGCACCACTACCACCACCACCATCTCCCAAACCCTTCCGGGAAACCAACCAAAAATCCCAAATCAATTGCAATTAATTAGTTTATGCTTTTACTTCACCCTCATGGAGAGTGGGGTTCACACCTTTGAGAACCTGCTTCTTTGATTAGGAGATAACCGCCTTGAGGTCATTAAGCTTTCGAAGGCTGTTGGAACTGCTTTCGGGCAAAGCTAGCCACTCACAGGACACTGCGTTCCTTTCTTTTAATCCACAGAGCCCGGTGACTCTTAGGCCATTGTATTTCTTAATTTCAATCCACACCACCAGCGGCCGAGCCTGGCCTAAGCCTCATCGAAAAGAGATACCGCTCTCAGAGACCTAACCTGCATCTCCTAAACCCAACCCACATCTCCTAAACATATCTAAACCTTCACCGAGCAACCAACACCAGCACCAGCAGCCGAGCCCAATCCAAGCAGCGTCGCGAAGAGACGCCATAACCAGAAACCATAGCCCTGTCTCCTAAATCCTCTCTGGACCCAAGCTCCGGAAATTTTTTACCTCAAAGCTCCATCGGGGAAGTATTATTTCTGAAACCCAAATCCAAAATCGGATCCACCATTGTATT
This sequence comes from Rubia occidens, assembly GCA_032360425.1. Classification (NCBI taxonomy): domain Eukaryota; kingdom Viridiplantae; phylum Streptophyta; class Magnoliopsida; order Gentianales; family Rubiaceae; genus Rubia; species Rubia occidens. The sequence goes on from JAUOBV010026675.1 coordinate 4,287, forward strand.
GTTTATAAAAACCCAAAGAGAAGATACCCAGAGTTCAGACCTGCGAAAGAGGGTTTGAGCTACAGAAGAGATTAAAAGGAAATGAGGAAGAAGAATAAGAGGTGAGGCAAAATGCACTTTTCTTATTCATATCATTTTTTATTTTTAAAAATTAGAGGAATAATGGTTAGTTTACTAATTTTGGCCAATTTCTGGTTGCCACGGTTAGATTTGCACTTTCGTCCAAATAATAGGGCTAGAATTACACTTTCAGATTTTATAGGGTTATATTGGCACTTTTGACTGAGAGGATATCGTCTTGCCTCTCAAAAATAGTACTTATATGCCCAAATTACGGCTAACTACTAAACAGTAGCTAGTGGTAAGATGACGTCGTCCACGTGGAAAAGAGGGTTTAACGATTGTTGAATGTAATTAAAAAGAACATGAAGAAGTCACTCTACGTGTGTGGTAACCAAGGTGGGGGGATTTTACATTTAGAAAATAGTACAACTACTTTAAAAAAATAAATTAATCTATAATTAGAGCAAAAAATGTAATTACGACCACAACTAGCACGGAAATATGTAACTAATATTAGAATGAGTCTTGGGCGCAACTGGTTTACATTTATAATCATCCTTTGATCATCTATTAATTATCCTATTTTTATGCATTAACAGCATATTGTGGAGAACTTATCAAAACCTTTCAAGTGAAGATATTTCTCACCTCTCCTCGCTTATAGTTAAAGTGGGCAATCGATGCCACACAATAACCCTACCCTCGAGTCACCCTAAACTATTGGCATCACAGACTTCCCCAAGGATAGCAATAAAATGGAGGCCCAATACAACTAAAAAAATGTCCAACAAGTGAGAAACATTGGGATAGCACAAATATGTATACTAATAACAACTATGAGGATCGGCTTTTATGCTAATCATTATTAGTGAGTCACAATGATAATTTGTCAAACTGATTCAAATTCATCATAAATCTAAGAAATTTCATCAATTAATAATCATAATTAGTTGTCACGCCCAATTATAACCTAACATTGACCAACAACAATCACATCGACAAAAATTCAAAGTCTTCAGGGTTTGACCAAAAACCTAGCAAATAATTAACCGACAATCATTAACTAGTTGATCATCCAAGTTTAAATCATGCATTAATAACACATGAAAGCATAACATATATTTGATAGTCAAAGCACAAAATAGGATACACTAAATCTCACAAATTCGTACTAGAAATGCTTACCAATTGCTCCTAAGAGTATATTTAGCTTAGATAACTAAAACCTATAACAAATGAACATTAATCCATTGTAAACATAGAATAAATGATAAAAATATAGATACAAATTAGGGTTTTGGGGGGAGTTTTTGAGTGTATGAATGAAGCGAGAGATATGAGAGGTTAAAAAGTGAGAAATTAAATGCAGCCAAAATTTATCGATGCGGGCCGCAGTACCACAATGACCAATCTGCCCTCTTCTTATTTCCATTGCTACTAGTGAATCTCTGATCTATTTTGGGATTTCTAGTAGTCATTTTTATAGTACTCGATAAGAAAAATCCAATGGTACCACCCTCGGAAGCGAATCTTCTCCAATCGTTCTAAGAACATGGTTCGAACTTCCAGATCAGAATTCATTCACTTCTTTGTCTTCCTTCTAGGACCCTTCTTCTACCATGTTTTGACTCGTGACCTTCAATCATCTACCATCTCTGCGAATGCCTTCACTAAAATAATATGAGGTGCTTACAAGCAATCTAAAAATTAAGCTCACAAAAAGGAATCTATATGTTTGTAAGGACCAAAAATCCATTAGACTCAAAACAAGTTACAAAATGAAGGATTTAGATACAAAAACCGAAAATGGTTACCTAAACCCCTTATGATTTAAACCTAAATCTTGCAATCTTCCAACAAAAATATAACAAAAGAGATGTTAAATACTTCGAAAAATACATGCATCTGACGTCTCACCATTGACCAAAACATAGGGTCATTTTAGCACTTACTCCCTTCGTCCCTCTATTTGTGTCTCACTTACCATATTGGGTGTCCCTAATTTAGTGTCTTGCTTCTTTTTTTCTTCTTTTTGCAAAGAATGTAAAATATCAAGTTTACCCTTCACTTGATGGGAAATTTACGTGCCTACCTACTTTGTTAATGATTATTGAACTCTTAGATGAAACCCAAAACACATTTAATTAACCTATTCTTCTAGAAACCCTTCCCCCCATTTTTTCTAAACCCCTCCTGCTTCCAATCATACACTCAACTTCCAGAAAAATCCTAACCACATTCACTAACACAACTACCCCCAATTTTCCTCTGGCACTATTTTCCCACGCCCAAATATTTTGAGGCCCCACCTTCCCACCCCAAATCCTAGACTATCTTCTATCTCTCTATTCACCGGCAAAGCCGATTGACTCCATAAACCATCGTTTGACAAAGTCACCTCGGTGACGATGGAGTTGTCGTGTCCCAGTCTGGATCTGACAAATGTACCTAAGGGCGTACATGATACAAGAGGAAGTGGAGAGGGATTCAGAGGTTTTTCTAGGAGGTGCAGAGGTGGGTTTCCTCATTGGATGAGGATCCATGGCAGTTATCATTTTTTTACGATATGTACGGCGGGAAATCAAGGAGGTGGTGGTTGAGCACTGGGTAGAGTTTGGTGATAGTACTTAGTTTGTAAAGATGATTTTTTGGGCCCTTGCAAATTAAAAGATCAAGTGGGTCAAATACCCCCAACTTTGTATTTTTGGATTAAAGTTAAAGCAAAAAAATTAAAGTGTTTTTTCGGTGGTGAGACAATGAAAAGGGGACAAAGGGAGTAACTCTTATATGTATCTTGAAGATGCGGGGTAGCTATAATGCACTTTCATTAAGGTTTAGGGATATCGTAGTTATCTAAACCAATGGTCAAAATAGTTATCGTTCAATTTTTGTATTCTTGTATGAAACTATTTATCTCAAAATAAGATGTTTAATAAACTAATGAAGTTCATCTACGGAAAAAATGCATTGAATTAGAACCACATTTTCCGATGATAATTTTTCTATCAGATGTTAGTTCGCCAATAATATCGCTCTAGTTTCCAAATTGGAACTACATTTTTTAATATCATATTGCTAAACAACAACTATTCCAAATTGAACTGGACCAAAGAAAGCTAATCTAGCAAATTTATCTGAACCAATTTTCGAAGACGCAACATCCATTCGTCTGAGTGTATTCCGACTTAAGTTCTAGTATCAGAAATCACCATAACTTCTCATTCAGTCGTGCAATGATGTTGCTTCCAATATCTTGATAAATAATTTGACCTCATAGACTTTCCCATTCTAGGAGCACAATTCAGATACCGAAATTATACATTGAGCGACATGGTATGCTATTCTTCCGATCTCAAAACATTTGATGGGGGTTAAAAATAACAATCCACAAAAGTCAAAAGCACCAGAATAACTACTTCAGTGGCAGATGATGCACCACCATCTAATGTTGCATTGGTTGAACAGTGGTACGAGGGGCAAAGTATGAAAAACATCGTCTAAAGCCTCCTTTCACCACCAGAAACAGCTCATTTTTGTACTAGTACCATAAAATTCTCTATTTCTTCACTTTTTTACACATTTTCTTTTAACTCTCATGTGTACGCTTAAAGTCCCCCAATTTCAGACTCTTTTGGTGCCTGCACCAGAAAAGATACCGGGGCGTAATGTATAAAGCCCATGTCCATAACTATTGATGAGATGTCAAATGTATGTATTTTTCGAAGCATTTAACATCTCTTTTGTTATATTTTTGTTGGAAGATTGCTAGATCGTATGAGTAAACATCATAAGGGTTTATATAATCTTTTTTTGGTTTTCGTATCTAAATCCTTCATTTTGTAACCTTTTTTTGAGTCTTATGGATTTTCGGTCCTTACGAGCATCTAGATTCCTTTTTGTGAGCTTAATTCATAGATTGTTTGTAAGACCTTTGAAGCATTTTAGTGAAGGCCATTGCAAAGAATGGTAGAAAATTAAAGGCCATGAGTCAAAACGTGTTAGAAGATAGAAGGGTCAAAGAAGGAAGCCAAAGAAGCGGATTAAATGTGATCAAAAAGTTTGTACCAAGTTTTGGGAATAATACGAGAAGAACCATCCCCCAAGAGTGGTACCATTGGATTCATCTTCTCGAGTGGTATAAAATTGACTACAAGAACTCCCAAAAAGGATTAGCAGTTTACCCATAGGAAGCAAAACAATAAGCTCCAGACTGCAGCTCGCCCATGGGGATCATCATTCACTAGTCGGATGAGCGAGCCAATATCAAAAAATTGGACTGAAGCCTCCACCGCCATGGCGACGACATTTTCGCCCATGCAAAGCCTGCTATACTTTTCTTTTTGTCTTTCTTGACCTCTCTCTTGTACTATAAAAGCCATTTTTGGCCACCCATATCTCATCCTCTTCATCTTGGCCGACCTCCCCTTCCTAAGAACCCTAGTTTCTTTCATCTATTTTCATGTTTCTTTATGTTGGATTTTCTTTGGATTATTAGTATAACTTGCATTAGCTGAACTCATGACTTGGGAGCAATTGATTGAATCTTTCAAACCCATGTAGAAACCTCTATTTCACTCTTTCTTGAAGCATCTGTTATTTAGCATTTATTGTGTTCTTATTGTGAATTTTTGCTTCATTTATGCTATGGGTTGTTTGATAATATGAATTTTTTTTGTATTATTGAGTGTTAGGGTGTTAGAAATGTGCACAATTTCTTAGCTCTCTGACATGAAAATTCAAGAACATAGAATTAGAACTTCTTGTTGTGTAATGTGATGTTTATCTTTCTAGATGAGTATGTTAATGTGGATTGTTATCATATTTATCCTAAGGTAGCACTAAAAGGTTGAATCTTGAATGTTGATCTTTCTAGGTTAAACCTAACGAATGTTTTGTTTGGTTAAATAGCTAGGCATTTGATAAAATACTTGTAGTTGTTATCAAAACTATGGTTCTTCGTGTATGATGTTATTGATGAAATAAATTTATGGCGTTGATTGTCTAAAGTGATCATTAATGAGGTTTGCATATAGTCGTTGCTCATTTTGTGAAATACTATTAAGAAGAAATGAATGTTTATCTTCAAAATGGAAGTGATAGCATTCCCTATAGGTGATGAATATGATGGAATGGGTGAATGGTTCCATGATGTAAAGAGATTTGGAAGTGAGAATCAATTGCCCCCAAGACTTTGTCATTGTTAATTTTGTCATCTTTTAGTAGCTTGTTGCATGATTAGCATATTTGCTTTACTTTGCTAGTTATCCTTCTTTTAAATTCATAATTTAGAAAAAATAACCAAATCCCCCCTCCCCCTCCTTGCTTTCACACACACACACACACACACACACACACACACACACACACACACACATATATATATATATATATATATATATATTACATGCATGAACCCTTAGAAAAATCTCACTTCTTCGTGGACGACCCTGATTTGCCACTATATACTTAGTTGTATTTAGGAAGCATTTAGGACTTATAAATTATAACTTTGAGAGGTACGGTGACGACCTCCCAAATTTTGATGCTGCTGCCGAGGAAGAGGCATTTATTTTAAGTGTTTGAGCATATTTGGTTGAATATTTGCTAGTTGTTTTTATTTGCCTTTTCTTTTTGTTAGGTTTAGTTCAAAGTAGGTATTAATTGAGTTCTTTGTGAATTTTTATCGAGAATCCTTGCAATATGATTCCAAATTTTTTAAAAAGAAAAAATGGAAGATCTTACCTTAAGGGAACTCATGATGAGAAGAGAGGCTCAACGAGCAAGGTTTTATAGATTTGTCATTCCGACCATCCTACCGAGTTTTGCTATCAGTTGAGGGAGATGCACTACGAGGAGGAAAGAACCAATGGTTTCCAAAACCAAGGGTATTATGAAGAGTGCTATCAAGAGGTTGTAGTTGTTGGTTCTCAAGGACAAGAAGCTAAAGAATGGTATCCATACCACGATTCTTACAATCTGGAGTGGAGTGGTAATCCGGATTTGAGTTATGATCCACCAAATACACCCAAACTTTAATGCTTATAAAATAAGAAGCTTTTAGTGTTTGGTAAACTCATAAATAACTGCTCATTTTAAAAGCATATACCATTTTTGGGGATAAGCAGAACTGATCTCTCTACTTTTAAATAACTAATCTTTGTTTTTAAGCACATACCCTATGTATGTGAAGGTGTGGAGCGAGTTAGATGCTTCCATGTGTCCAATAATCTACAAAATATTTGATACTCATTAATGTCCAAGTATTTTTTAAGAAAAAAATTATTCATTGGACAAGTGGCAGTATGTAACTAGATAAAACCATGCGATGCATGAATGAACGAAAATGAAAAATATAATATATTTATTAAGAAATAATTTTTTGTTAAATCAAGAAGAGAATTACACACGATGCAGTATTTAAAATAACTTAATATATTTATTTAAAAAATAAAAAATAACCTAAAAATAAAAAATACATAAATCATCATTGATATTACAAAATAAATAGAAGCATCTGTAATATTTCCATCTGTACTTGTGCTGTCAATTTTTCCTTCGCTGCTAGTTAGAGTTGGCTCTTGGTTGGGAGGATTCACAGAGGGTATTTGCTAAAGAAAATTGGGCAACATTAGTTACCAATATTGCTCCAATGCTTCCACAAGTAGGATCAAAACTATAAACTCATTTGTTACTGTCTTTTGGAGGTTGATTTACATAATGGTATTCAAAAGTTTGAACCTTCGAATTATCAGAACAACTTTGCTATCATCTTGTACCTCATTTTCTGCTTGAATGTTTGCTTCTCCTACAACACATTTTTTGGCTATTCAGCTATTTCAATGACGCTATTTCATATAACAAAACACCACTTTGATTAGCCATGAAATGCAGAACACTGGCTTTATTGCTACATTAAGTTTATAAAACCATTAGCTCTCACACTAACACAGATTAAGTAACTTTTTATAATACTGCACAACCCATTAGAAAGGAAATGTCCAAATATCCCCCATCTAGGAGGTGAATAGCTACATCCAATATTGCAGACAAAAATCACATCATGATTCCAGACTACAGGGCACATAATCTGAGTGTAATGGAAAAAAATTGTAGTACAAGGCCATAAAATTCTAGGCATCATATAAAGAAGGGTTAACATTGTAACTTTGCGAACACAGGGTTGATTCCATTCAAATCATAACTACACACAAGAGTGCAAGAATTAGAATCAGAAACCTAGCCAAACATGTGTAGAAAAGCTTGTTAGTCAAGAGTCTGCATTTCTCCATGATGTGGTATTTGTTCCACTCCCATAAATTCTTATAGTAGTCAGGTGTATTCCTCGTCACACTGATGTTTCAACAGATTTAGCCAACACAAGATTCAATTTTGATGTCTAACATCACAGTTCATACTTTATATTTTATATCACAGTTCATATTTTATATATATAAAAAAGACTAAATTATTTTTTTGATTCCTAACATAGCACTTTTTACCATCTTTTGGTCCCCGAGAGCAAAACCACATTTTAGTACCCCACCAAGTCAAAGTGAAATTTTTGGTCACCAAAACCAGATTTCGGGTGGTTTTCAGATAGACTATATTGTTTTTTAGTCCCTAACATAGCATCTTATACCATCTTTTGGTCCCTGAAAATCACCCGGCATCTGGTTTTGGGACCAAAAATTTTACTTTGAATTCATGGGGTACTAAAAATATGTTTTTGCTCTTAGGGACCAAAAGATGGTAAAAGATGCTATGTCGGGGCCCAAAAAAACAATTTTGTAAAAACAACTTTCAACCAAACAAATCCACTTGTATTATTTACAAACAGAATATTCATGAAACAACAACAATCAATTATTATAATTATCATTAACTTGATAATTTTCCACATTCCGAACAACATTGTTGAAATACACGAACACAATCCAAAAATTTCACACATCTTTGAAAACACAATCCACAAACCTCCAGAGAGAAAAAGCGTTGGTTTAAACTAATGGTTGCTGTTAAATTCTTAGATCCTTGCATATTTTTCAATATCTAATGGTTCCTTACAGGAGATCACAAGAAAAATATCATCTCATGCCTTTGTAGAACTGGTTTACAGCTTTACAGCAGGCCTTCCAAATATAAGGTAATGAAAATTTATGTCAAAAATGTTAACAAGTAGGAATACAACATCAAAGAAGAAAAAATGCCCTATTTTATTTCAAAATGCTTGTTGATTCATGTATTAGTCACTTCTTGGTGCACATACCATAGAGAAAAGTTACTGGCTATAGATGCACTGAAATTATAACCTGTATACAGAGGTAGTAAGTTACAATTAGATACAAATGAAAAATAGAATAATAGAAGTGGAAGTGACACTCATGACTCACCCAATAACTGAATTTGCACATGCCAAAAGTACCGGCGTTAACAGGAACTTAGGAGTGAGGCCATAATTTAAGCATAAGAATTGAGAACTGGTTCCAAGAAATACAAACATATTCTCAAGCTCATCTTCTTGTTAGTTGCCAACACACTTCTATTTTCATTATGGATCTTAACTATCATTTTAGGTACATGAGTAATGAGGTTTGCAACTACACTTCTTTTGTCTAATGTTTGGAAAAATAAAAAACATCATATTAGCTTAGACTACAAAAAAATTACTGATTAATCACATGTATATCCTTACCAAAATGAATATCTACAATATGATATCCTTGCAGTGATCATTGTATTTCATCAATATGCGGAGGTGAACCTTCATGTAGTCCAGAATATGTTGTATTTTTAGTCCAGAACATGTTGTACTTTTCTTGGAATTCTCTCCAGTTGTAATGGAATCAAGCAACGTAAATTAACATCAAAGAGATTCACAAAAAAGGAAAGAAGTTTCTTTCATCACTACAACAAAACTCCATCTTTATAATACAGAGTTAACTAAACAAATCAAAATACTTAAATCAGGAAAATAGATTAAATTACAAACCTCAGTATGAGTAATTTTGTTTTCCCAGGGCACAGTGTGACAGAGTAATTCTGAACCTAACTTGTCCAAAATGTAATTTCATGGAACTTCAGCACAACAGAAAACATAAATAGGTGATATTCTAGTAACACTTTTCACCAGAAATTTCCTCAAAAGTACCTCATTTTCCTTAATGACCGAACTGCTGACAGAACTTTGAGAAGAGGGCTGGCTCAACGTGAAACACAAATATATATTTTCCCTGAATTCATCAACCAAAAGCTCCTAACATTTTCAAGAAACTAATCACCTTCAAATCTTTCCACATTTGAGTATCACAGAGAAGAACATAGGAAGTTATCAGAATCAGTTTCAAATCAACTGTATTGCTAAAAAAAACTTTAACAAAAATCGAATTTTGATCCAGGAGCACTCAGAACCTGGACATGTTCCTTTATCTATAGAATCTCAATCGAAAAATTATTCTAAAGTAAGGTCTTTACCATATCCTAATATAAAATAATGCACCGTGATAAGTATCATAAAAAACATTTAATAAAAAACAATATTCCAGTCATGTGCATAAACAATCATCAAACCTATAGAACCCTAAAAACAATTCAAGTTCAATTACTATGAAAACATGTGAATAACAACACTGAATACAATGAGGGGAAGAAGTAAAAGGGACCAATTTATGATAAATATTAAAAAAGATTAAAAAGAGTAGGGAGAAGTTTGACCATGAAACTCACTGGGAGGTCGTCGCCGTACCTCTCAAAGATATTCGTTTAAGCCCTAAAGTGTTCTTAACTACAACTAAGTAGATAATGGCAAGTCGGGGTCGACCACAGAGACAAGGGATATTGCTAAGTGTTTGCTCATATCACGGTAAATATTATACTAGGTATAAAGATATGCATATATATAAAAAAGCACATAAAGAGGGGATTTTTGGGATTGGTTTTCTAAGTTAACAATTTAAAGACAAGTTACATTATCTAATCATACAAATCTACTAATTAAACAATAAAGACTAAAACGATGTTAAAAATGAATTACAGGATCTTGGGGGCAATTGACTTCTACTTCCAAGCCTTCTATCTATCATTGAACATATAATCTATTTAACACTTTTAC
>JAUOBV010026781.1:0-14456 GCA_032360425.1 Rubia occidens
CTTATTCTAATTATCCAACATTGTGTAGAAGTAATCAATGTTGACTTTAGAGGCCCTTTCGTTCACCCATACATAACCAAATCGCAAATTCATAATCGTATATTATTTTATTGTATTTTGGTTTCACCAATTTCGTGATTCGACAACTCCCAATTTTTTGGAGGGACCTAAGTGCAAAAGGTAAAAACTTTACTCATAACTCCAAATTGAAATCCACTCGAACATAATGCTACCCTTTACACCCCCATTGTATTTTCCAATTCCATAACAGAATATTTATCAACAATCGGGCTCAAGAACATATCCGCAATCATTTTCGATTTCCATTTTTTACTTCTAAGTAAATAACTCTAACTTACACTAGAACATGTACTAACTCTTTCCAACATTTCGCCAAAAATTAATTTATTTAGTGTTTCGATAAATTGGCAAGAATAACAAAAATCATATATTTTGGAGCAATTGATGATAGGGTAACACAATTTTGGGCCATATTCTAATTTTCTAAGATTGTGTAGAAGTAATCAATGTTAACTTTAGAGGCCTTCTCGTTTACCCATACGTACCTGAATCGCAAATTCGCAATTGTATATTATGGAATTGCATTTTTGTTTTGCCAATTTCGTGATTCGACAACTCCAATTTTCTTGGAGGGACCTAAGTGCACAATGTAAAAAACTTTACTCATAACTCCAAATTGAAATCCGCTTAAACGTGATGCTACCCTATACACCCCATTGTATTTTTCAAGTCTATAACAGAATATTTATCAGCAATCAGGCACAAGAACATATTTGTAGTTCTTTACAATTTCCCTTTCTTACTTCTAAGCAATCAAGTTTAAGTCATTCTAGAACATGTACTAGCGCTTTCTAATATTTCACCCAAAAATATTATTTATATTCTATTTCTATATACATGCAAGAATAACAAAAATTGTGTATTTTTTAGAGGAGAATGTCGTAACTAAGTTTTGGGTCATAGTGTAATTTTTTATAATTGGGTCACCCATTGTAGCCAAAAGTTTGAACACACAATCGTCTCTTATTTAATTTTGTATTGGTATCTTCAATTTTGTGATTCGGTGCCTCCAAGCTATGGCAGGAAAATGAATTTTCCAAAATTTTGAATTAATTAAAATTTTGAAATATTGGAGTTAGCACTGGTATTTATTATTTAGGCAGTGGTATTTGTACCGGTGCTAGGTACTTAGAAAAATCTCGTGGGTTTATTACTCTCAGGTTCCAAAAAGAGGGGGAAAATAATATAAAGCAGCCCTCAGCAGCTGCTTTTCATATACATATGCACCGGTATTGTCCAATTTATACCGGTGCTAAGTACTTAGAAAAAATCTCGCGGGTTTTCCCTAGGGTTCAAAAAAGAAGGGAAAAAGCCATTTAAAGCAGCGCTTAGCAGCTGCTTTTCATATACATTTGCACTATTATTGTCAAATTTATACCGGTGCTAGATATTTAGAAAATATCTCGCGGGTTTGCTCTCAGGTTCCAAAAAGAAAGAAAAAAATTCATTTAAAGCAACGCTAAGCAACTGCTTTTCATATACATTTGCACCGTTATTGTCCAATTTATACCGGTGCTAGGTACTTATAAAAAATCTTGCAGGTTTTCTCTCGGGTTCCAAAAATAAAGAAAAAAACCATTTAAAGCAGCGTTAAGCATCAGCTTTTCATATACATTTGCACCGATATTGTCCAATTTATACCGGTGCTAGGTACCTTAAAAAAAGGCCAACTTGGTTTCATCGGAACCATTCATTTGTTTTGTTGATTTAATCTCAACCATTAAAAATTATTGCTACATAAAAAATCTAAAACCCTAATTCTATTCCCACTTCATCATCCCTCCCACCCTTCACCACCGTACACTCTCTCCACCTCCATCACCATGCCCCTGACAACCTCCATCTCTACCCACCCCTGGCAACCTCCACCCCCGTCAACCTCCACCCTCTTCATCCTTACCCAACATGGCGATAGTTGATGATGCCTTACCACCACAAAAAATGAACCCTCCGCCGCAGCACATGATTTTGCAAAGAAGTTTAAAACCCTTGAATTGAAGATTCCCTCCTGTCGTGGAGTGATTACGCTGTGCAGCGAGCTTTACTCGATCGGTGGACGATTGTGGGCACCGTAAATGAAGAAATCAACATCACCAAAGTCTGAGTGGACTGCATTATCCCCACTTTCTCTGCTCATTTCAAAAAAACTCCGGTGAGCTGTGATGTTTTCATTTTTCTATGATGGATTTTTTTTATTGCCGGTTTGGGGATTTTTTGAGATTAAGTTAGAAATCGTTTCATTACAATGTGATTGTACAATGTTAAGTACGAGTTTGATAAAGGGGTAGTTGAGAAAGATGTCACCACTTATTACAAGGTACGGTAAATTCATATCATGTTCTTGGAGATCTAATTATGATAATTTGAGCTTTGCATTTTCCTACTTGGTTAATTGATTTGTTTAGGTTGATATTTGGAACATTTGCTCTCTTTTTTAATTTAAACCACCAATGGTGGAGGGAATTTTATTGGGCTCCCTATACCCTAAAAAGTCTCCGTCTTTGAATAGATTCGTACAAGAAAAAACCATAGCAAACAATTTGTGGATGGAAAAACTTGCTCTATTACAAAGACAGTAAGACATGAACTAGCAAAGTCTGGTAGATATCAACTTTTGGGGCATGTTAGCGAATCGATGAATCGAAACACAAGTTTTCTCCGCAAATGATATTCATTTCAGGCAACAAGTTAGTGAATCGTCATGACAAAACACAATTTAGCCACCTGAAAGTAACCGACATTTGCTAGTTAGTACAGAGAATCTGTTTTGTTACTAATAATCTGGCTCTAATCTTCAACATTTCCAAATTCTGATCCTCATTTGTCAGCCACCCCGAGCACTCTTTTGATGAAGTTGCTAATGTCTGAAATTTCACCTCGTGGAATTCATCTTTTACCTGTCAATGTGAAACCAAAAAACCAGTAAATAGTTCAATGTGTAATTACCTAACTCTAACATATGGAAACTCCCTACCAAACCTTTTATATGTCTGGGGAGATTAGAATGATTAAACTCTTTAGTCATTTTTGTGGAACTAGCTAATTTAGCTAAAGAATCAGCAACCTAATTAGCTTCTCTAAAAACATGAGAGAAGGTTATAAGAAACTCAATTTGCAAGTCTCATATTGCTCTGATGAGATTAATGAGCCTCTGTCGGACTTCTTCTTATTATCTACAGGAAAATCAGTGAGTCTGTTTCCACCTCCAAACTCCTGACTCCATAGTAAAAAGCCATTTGTAGACCTTTAACTAAGGCTAAAACTTCAGCCTCAAAACTATCCTTTCGATGAATATATATAGACTTTGCTAAAAACACCTTCCCTTCCTTGTTTCTTAAAACCATCCTTGCTCAAGCTTGGTGTGTAACTCCTAGGCTTAAGACATCAATATTAAGCTTGTACTCAGCTCTTGGTAACTTCCGGCAAACCTGCACAACTAGCTAAGCCTGTACACTTCTATGTATTGGTGTCAATGTTAAAGTTTCAGCAGGTAAGGAAGCAGAATCAGAGGGACTCCAACTCAGTTTATGAACATATAAGATTTCCTGCATGATACTGAGAAACCTTTTCTTCAAATTAACAAAAGTGGGTAGTATTCTATCATACAAATAAGAATTCCTTGCACACCATACTACCCAAACCAAAATTATTGGAATCAATCTTACACAAATCCTTTGCAACTTAGATTTTAAAGGTTGATTCCAGTAATGAAAAAACCTATCCCATAGACAATGAAAGCTCTCCGTAGTAATATCAAATATCATATCCAAATTAATCCATAGGGTTTTCACCATAAGACAGTCGTTAAATACATGTTGCAATTCATCATCTTGATTATAATAGAAGCAACACCTAGATGCCATTTGCACATGGTTCTCTTGGAGGATATCAGAAATAGGGATGATTCGATTCAATAACCTCCAACAGAATATAGAAAGTTTTTTCGGCACATATATCGACCATAGGTGTTGGAAAGAATTCACCTGGAATTTTTTAATCTGATGAGCTCATATGCAGAAGCCAATGAAAACTTACCACTGACTTCAGGTTTCCAAATAAGTATATCCTGGTAATCTTCTATCATAGGAAAATTATTAGCAATGATAACATTAATATCAGAAGGAAAGCCATGAGATAGCAAGTCCTTTAAATTTTCCTGATCATAGAAATAATCCGTAACAGTCATATCAGGGTTGATGATGTCGAGATCATCATCCCAATACTCTGCAAGGGTCCAGCACCTGTCCAATTAGCATACCAAAAATATACATCCCCTGAACCTATATGAACTATAGAGTGCTCTTTAGCCAGTTCATTGACTATTTTATATCTTCTCCGGACTTAAGATTTCCTTTTTGTATCAGGTAATGACCACATGAAATCTAACCAGAGACTCCCTCCATTTTGTAACTTCCACAAGATCTTTAGGGGAAAACTTTTTTTATATACTATGGAGGTCATTAACAGCTAATCCATTTTCAATAAAAGGATAGGACAAATTAGACCAGGACCTCCATATTTTATTTTGCCTATATTATGAGCTACCCTAGAAGAATTTAGCAAAAAAGAATATGCAATCTATCTACTACTCCATCAGTAGGCTGAATCACAGTTAATATATGCAGTGGAATATCAGATAAAACATGTTTGATCAATATTAATCTACCAGCTTGATTCAACCATCTATTTTTCCATAGAATAAGTTTTGAATCAATTGAATCAAAAATAGATTGAAAATAGCAGTGCTTTACTCTTCCTATGAAAATAGGACACCCAAAATATCTGAAAGGAAATTATCCATGGGTCATCCGAGTAATTTTCCTGATCATATAGTGGTATGGCTGAGGAGAAAATTTAGATAGGTAGTACGATAATTTTTCCAGATTTATTTTCTGTCCTGAGACTTGCTCATATTTTTTCCGGAAAAGTCATAAAATTCCTAAGACTTTTATTAGTGGCTTTCATGAATACATCAGTATCATCAGCAAATCCTAAATGTGTTATGTTCCTAGATGAATGTGGCACTTTGTAGTATTCTATTCTTGATTGCTCAAACAGATAACTTAGGTTTTTAGTAAAAACTTCAGCCATAAGTATAAACAGATATGGAGATAAAGGATCTCCCCGTTTTTAACCTCTTGAAGCCTGGAAAAACCATAAGGTTTTCCATTCACAAGAACAGAAAAACTAGATGCTTTAATATTGCCCACAATGTTCCTAACTAGACCTATATGAAAATCTATTCTTTGTAAAAACTTTTCCAGAAAACACCAAGACACTCTATCAAATGCCTTCATCATATCCGATTTGAAGAACACGTTAAAGCCACCTCTTTTTGTATTCAAAAACTCGGTTAGTTCATGCATCAACAACACACTATCTGCCAATTATCTTCCCTGAATGAATGCATATTGTTCAGGGGAGATGAGTAGAGGCATTATGGGCTTCATCCTATCTGTGTAAATTCTGGAAAATATTTTATTTACAAAATTTGACAGGCTAATGGGTAAAAAATCTGAGAATTTAGAATGAACCTGTTTCTTTGGGATGAGAGTAATATAGGAAGCAGATATTTCCCTAGGGATTGGAACTCCTATCATATACTTATGCACTACTGCTAGCAAATCATCAGCAATATACTCTCAACAGTGTGTAGAAAATACCTGAGAAACCATCAGGTCCAGGAGCAGACTCAAAATCCATTTGAAACACAATTTGTTTCAATTCCTCTTTAGAAATTGATTTCATCGAATCATCATTCATCTGATCAGTAACTAGAGAAGGGATGAATTTCTTCTGCAAGGAGATTATTTTTACCAAAATGTTCATCACTCAATAATTCATGGAAAAAAGCAACATCCTCTGATCCAATGTCATCAATATTGGTAATCCACTGATCATTTTAATTCTTTATTGCTGAAATTTTATTCCTAGAGTGTTTGGCTTTAACAGAAGCATGAAAAAAAATTGTATTCATATCACCCTCTTTTAGCCATTTAACTCCAGACTTCTGCTTCCCGAATGTCTCTTCCCTAGACAAAGCTAAAGCTAACTCAGCCTGTGCTAAATGCAATGCAGTTCTGCTGTTGTCATTGTTACAAACCTGATGATCATGTTCTTTTTCCAAAACTTTATCTTCTGCCAGTTTTACACTGTCATGCACATTACCAAATATTTATCTATTCCATTCCTTTAATACCCTTTTAATCTCCTAAGTTTTAAAGAAAAATTTAACATACCAAATGTATTTGTACTCTCTGCCCAGTTAGAACTAACTATATGCATGAAACCAGGATGTGAAGTCCAACAGTTTTGAAATTTGAAAGATTTAGGGCCTAAGTTAAAATTCGGATTGTCCATTTTAACTAAAAGTGGAGAGTGGTCAGAAGGCTATCTTGACTTGACTCTAATGCTCAAATTTGGGAAAAGATTAAGAAAATCTGAATTAGTTAACCCTCTATCTAACCTTTCCCAGACCTGACCCCTATTTCTTACCCCTGTCCATGTAAAGTGGACTCCTGATGTTAGAATTTCAGTTAACAAATTATTATCAATAAATTCATTAAATTCCAACATTGAAACCATATCAGGTGTAGATTGACCCAAATACCAAGAGGTTTCTCTCATTGCATTGAAATCACCTATAAGCAAAATGGGCTGATTAGAGTGGAGTCCAAGTTCATTCCATAAAGGAATCCTATTTGCACTAGTGTGCCTAGAATATATAAATGCAGCATGCTAATGTTGGTTCATTAAGATATGATTTCAGCCAAAATAAATTGATCATGTATAGAGCTGACTGAAACATTAAAGTCACCATTCCAAAAAAATCAAGATTTTATTTCTAGGTTCAACAAAGTGGTGATTGAAGCCTAGTTTAAAGCATATAGAATATATCTGATCACTTCCCAAAAAAGGCTCAATTATAACAAAAGACCTATGTTGTGTTTCCTTTTAATATTTAAGACTATGTCATGTGCCCTAGGTTTTTTAATCCCTCTAACATTCCACAAATATATTAAAACTTACCATTATTAAACTATGGTTTAGGATCAATTTGAGACCTAGTAACTACTGTCTTGGTGACCACATATTTAGCAGTACTTGGATAATCCTGATTCTTCCCCTAGTTGCTTTTTTTAGCTTGAGTATGTTGAGTATAGCATAGAAGTTCAGCATCATTAATCTCTATTTCATTTATCAATTTATTAAACCTATCTTAATCTTTGTAAATAGGTTCTAAAATGAAATCACTTTCAGTTTCTTTAGAATTTTCCCTTGAGACCACTGAAATTTCTAAATAACAACATTATCGTCTAAAGAAATAGGGATAGGATTCCTACCTATACTTACCTGCCTCACCTCTTGAGTCTCCAAGGCTATTTGAGGATGATTAACTACATCAATTTGTTGATTATCATCACCCTTTGCATTTCCTGTGTCTATCTGGTGATTAAAATCTTCCCTTGCATTCCCTGTATCTGCACTGTTCTCAGTATACACATTAGTAATAACCTTTCCAGTGGAAATGTTTCCACTGGTTTCAACAAGATTATTTGTAAGATCATGTGGAACAGGTATAACATCAACCTCCTCATAGTGAGTAGGGAAGTGTTTCTTTGTCAGTTCCTCATAAACATGTTTATTATTCAAATTCATTTCTGTATCTGTATTAATAATATTGTGCAAAATTAACTCAATGCTAGCAGGTTCAAATTCTTTGGATTTAGAGTATTCTGGTATATCTAGTAGCTCATTCTGAGTAGAGATTGGCTCTATAGTATTACCAGTATCAATCACATCATTATGAATAACCAAAGCAACATATTTAATAACATTGTGATCATATTTATCAACTTGTCTTTTTTTAGTGGGTCTGTAAACATGAGTTACCTTTGCTTTACCTGATTGTAGCTGGTTGTGGTTAGCTGGAGCCACATTTTTCTTCTGAGGAACAACTTTAGCAGGTATCATAACCTCAGCCATAGTTTGTGTTGGATCGTGATTCTGATTTGGCTCCATGCTTCCTTTTGCCTCTGGAGATCTCCAGCCTTGCAAATCGAAGCCAGATAGCCAAGCTTAGAACACTTTACGCAATAACCAGGGATGTTCTCATACTCCAAGGACTGCCAGAAACCTATACCCCTATATTCCAGCCAAACTCGAGATGGTCTAGGTTTTGTGATATCGATCTCAACACAAACCTTCCCAACATGAGGCCATGTGCGATTGATTGTTGCCTTATCAACCTTGATCGGGTTACCGATGAGATTTCCAATGTTCATCATAGGATCACTTGCTATGAATTGTTGGGGGATTCCATAGCACGCAATCCAAATCGAAACTACTGGCGAATCAACTTCAGGATCGAACAGAGGCATCCACTCCATGATGCGCAGAGAGTATTCCCCAAAACTCTAGACTTTATAGAGCCAAAACCATACATAATCATCTTGATTGGAGAAGGAGATCAACACTTGTCGCCGATGTAAAAAGTTAATGTCTGCACCTCCTGTGAATCCTGCAGTTTGAAAGTCACGCCTCAAGCGATCCATCGTCATTCATCCTCTAGAGAACTTACCTATCAGGGTCAATTTGAGAGTTTCTTAAAGCAATTCACATTCCTCATCAGTGAATCTTAGACCTAGTTCCCCTAGATGAACAATTTTGGGTTTTGGATTGAAGGAAGTTCTTTCGATTTGGGGTTTAGCAGTTTGGGCAACAATTGATGTTTGATTGGATAAAACTAAGTGGGCATAAGAACGTGTGTGAGGCAGAGAAGAGTTCTCTGCCATGTTCAAACATCAATAAAAAATAATTTAATGGCTGAAATTAGGTTAGTTTGAATTCAAAAGAGCATACTATTATTTATAATTTCAGTACGATATCTATTATCTATTATTTATAATAAAGCTTCTATACTGATTTATTTTCTCAAAAATAAAATTTATTATAAACACTAACCTAAACAAAAAAATTACTCCATCTATTATTTTTCATGTCTAACAAAGTAATTTAAAATAATTTTCAAGGCACATTAAATTGCATAGAGAGAATCGATTATAGAGAGGAAAAATAAAAATGATTAATTTTTTATCATGAAATAAAATTTGATAATATCAAAAAGATAAATCAAATTTAAAAATTTATCAAATTTAAAAATAAGCATTGAAAAAAATTATGAAAGAATGTGCATCCTCATAAATATGGTAATATAATTAATCATTAATTGAGAGTATTGAAGAATTTAAAAAGTATTGAAAATCTTGGGGGAAGAGGAAATTTGTGCGAGTGACACATGGCAAAAAAATTTTGAATTAATTTTTAAACCTGACGAGGAAATTTGTGCGAGTGACACATGGCAAAAATCGCATGTGAAGGACATGTGGACAAAAATGAACTCCTTTAATATATACTATAGATAAATGTATTTTTATGCCTTTTTGTTTTATTTTTACGGTAAGGTTATTATTTTCATGTCTCCCACTTTCTTTGTAATTTATTTTTATTTTAATAAATGGGTAGGGTACATGCCAAACCCCCCCACCATAACATGTGGTATTATTGAAAATAAATAAATAAATATATGAGACTAAATCTTTGTTGGATTTGGTGCGAACTTAGATTCAATTATCCTTTGGAAACCTTCCACCATTTTCATTTTAGAGATATTCTCATCTGAGGCAGCTTAAACTTTAGACAGGGTTCTTTATAAAATTCTAACTATATTCTAACTCTAAAGATCTATCTCTAATAATTTTACATGGACATATCTCTAATTGTTTTGTAGGGACCTATCGCTAATATTTTTCCTAGGGCCTTTTTGTCCAATCTTTTCCTATCACTAATGGAGGTTGCTGGATTAAAGATAACCAACAAAGGCGGTTCCTTCATAAGTTCCGAATTCGGAATTAGGGTGATTCAGGTGGCTTCACAAAACGAAAGAGGTTCAACAAACTAGAAGGCGGTTTTTTAAGAATCGCCTTCGATGCTTCACAATAGAAGATGGTTCGTTATAGAACCACCTTTTATTTGGTTCAATAGAAGGCGATTATGCCAAAACTTCCTTCTAACCGGTGTTTTTACGATTTCAGAAGGATAACATGACCTAGTTCCGAGTTTGGAACGTGTGGTGATGGCTGGCTCGTACAATTCCTGAATCGGATCATGAATCAGATAATTGTTCCGGACTCGAAAGTAAGATGGCTCAGGAATGAGGGCCCGCAGGAGAAATTTATGAGTTCGGAACTTACCCAATTGATATTATTTCAAAACCTAGTATTTGTATTCATATTTTGTATACACCTATTTATTTTTTTGGGCATCCTGAAGTTCTAGGAATGTATAACGTTTGCATCAGTCAAGGTATGAGCAAGTCAATTACACTTGTTTTAGGACATTGATTTTTGGTTGAAATGGTTTGAGACCTAATATCTAAATAATTGTTGATGTGAATGGGTAGATATCAATGTTTGTTGCTTAAATGTTAATGTATTTTGTTCTTCCTTGTTAATGGGATTATGGATTACTCTTGTATATAGGTAATCGAGTATGGGCCGTGTTGAATTGATTAGTAGGGACTTGAGAAAATCACCGGAGTAGTTCCCGTTGATTGAATCCTTTCTTGTGGTTACTTTTGCACACACTTCTAAGAACGATGTATTTCTAGGCCGAATCCCTATTAAGGATTGTAGAAATGATGTATATTTGGTACGGAAGAAGTTATGTGAACATCTAATCATGTGTGGTTTTCAAACTAGTTACATTTCTTGGGTGTGGCACGGGGTGGGTGATACAGGTGCAGAGAAAGGCTAATGAGGGATTTCTTAATGAGGGATTTGAGGAGATGGTGGAGTATGTTGCTAGGGATTATCAGGGTAAAACTGAAGTCCTTGAAGCTTTGCATAACGTAGGAAGTTGCCCTTGTAAAACGGTTCTATACATTCTGTTTTGAGTGTCATCTTGGAATTGATGAATTTGAAAGCGAAATAAGGTTGGACTGAAAAATGGATGATGGAGACTCTTGAATTGACTCGTGATTTGCTACTTGAAGAAAAAAATTTCCCCGACCGATTCTTTGCCACTAAAAGAATTTTATGTCCAATGGGATTGGAATTTAAAAACATTAATGATTGACCCAATGATTGTATGTTATACAGAGGGAAGGAGGATGAGGTCCTGGAAAATTTTTGGGTTTGTAGCGAATCTCGTTACAACTTAAAGTGTGGTGGAATTAATGTTAGTGTTGTAGCGGAGTTGACTTTGAAGAAAAAAACACTGGTTAATGTTTTATGGTATCTCCCTATCATTAATTGCCTGAAGAAGTTGTTAACTTCCGAAGAAGATGCGAAGTTTTTGCGATGGCACGCCGAAGGAGAACGACAAGGAGATGGCGTCATCAGTCATGCGTCGAATGGTGAAAAGTGGAAGAAACTTGATACTATCTATACTTAGTTTTGTGTAGAACCGTGACATTTAATAGTAGGTCTCTCTATTGACGGAATGAATCCATTTGGTAATATTAGTAGCACACACAACTTGTGGCTTATTGTGCTGGTGATTTATAATCTACCATTTTTGTGGCAATGAAGAGGAAGTATGTGTTATTATTTATGATGATCTCCGGTGCTAAACAACCTGGTAATGACATTTATGTTTACTTGGATCCGTTAGTGGATGATTTGTTGATCTTGTTCAATACTAGGGTTCGAATATATGATAGAAGTGCAAAAGAATATTTTACATTGAAGGCTTTATGGTTTTGTACCATAAATAATTTTTCCGCAGATGGGATCCTATTAGGGTACTTGGTTAAAGTACACGATGCTTGTCCAGTGTGTGAGAAGGAAACAACCTTCTTCCAGTTGAAACATAGATAAAATAGCTTATCTTGGCCATAGGCGATTTCTTCCAGACAGTCACCCATGGCGCGTAGCTAAGAAGTGGTTCAATGGCGAAGTGGAGCTTATGGGCCACCAATACCCTTGGCTGGTGTTGAATTTTTGGATAGAATTAAGAATTTGCCTAATATTTTTGGAAAAAAAGAAAAAGGCTGCTTGTGAGGAAAGTCGGAAGAAATGCTCTATATTTTTTAAACTCCCTTATTCGAAGCACATATAAATAAGAATAATGTGTATGATTCTTTGGTGGGGACATTGTTGAATACACCCCGTAAAACTAAGGACGGGCTCGACTTAACCTAGTCGAAATGGGAATTAAAAATGATTTAGGTCCTATTAGAAATGGTAATGATTGTTATCGACCTCCTGCTTGTTATTCCATGTTGGAGGTGGAGAAGAAGTCATGTAGTGAGACCCTTAGTGGTGTCAAGGGTCTTGTGTTTCTCTCACTGATTTGAACTTGGTTTAAAATCACATGACAGTCATAGTTTGATGCAAGAATTTAATGCCATCGCGACTGGGCCGTCTCTTCCATCTCATGTTAGACTTTGCATCACTAAGCTTTGCCTTTTCTTCAAGTTAATTTGTTTGATATCTATTACCGTTGCCAAGTTTGATTATTTCCAGGCGACGGTATTAAAAGTTTTATGTCGGATGGAGATGTACTTCGCCCTCTTCTTTTTTGATATTATCCTTCATTTGATATTCCATATAGTGAGGGAGATCAAACTCTATGGTTCCATATTTCTGCGGTAGATGTATCCGTTGGAGAGGTACATGAAATTTTTTAAACAATTTGTCAAGAATCAGTACCGGCCCAATACCATTATTGTGCAGCGTTACGTTGCTGAGGAAGTTATTAAATTTTGAAAAAAATATATATGAAGAACGTCGATTCTATTGGCTTTCCAAAATCGAGGCATGAAAGGAGGTTGGGCGGAAATGGTGTTAGGCAGGGAAAGCTGTTAAACCCAAGTTCGGATGATTTGTGTGCAACTCACCTTTATGTCTATGCAACCATGAGGATGTCGTCCCATACATTGAGATCCACATGAAGGATATTAGGGTCATGCATCCCAAATTCAACGAAGTACGTATTCTGCAACAACATAGTTCTACTATTGCTTCATAGCTATGGGATCTTGTGGAGAAGGGTAAGCATCCATCCTCTGTGAAATGGTTGGCTCAGAGACCATTGGGATCAGTTTTATCACACAGAGCTTATGACATAAACAGATTTACATTTGGGACAAAATCTATGGACAAAAAGAGTGTGTCACAAAACAATGGTGTAACTCTCATGTGTGAGGCTTTGCTTGTTGTGAGTGGTAGCGATGAAAATCCCATGTACGCGAAAAGTAGCTATTCGGAACTACTATTAAAATTTGGGAACTTGTGCGAGTCCCAATTTTCAAATGCTAGTGGGTTGATGTGAAAAATGGTCTTAGGAATGAGAATTTGGGCTTCACAATTGTAGATCGTAGCCGATTCGGTTGGAAGGATGATCCCTTCATATTGGCCGCACAAGCTCATCAATTTTTTACTCAAAGATCCAATAAAACCTCGGTGAGAGATTGTAGTCGAAGGCAAGAGAGCAATCATTTAGGAGTATGAATGCAAAAAATTCAGTAGTTTCGGCTGTCATACTCAAACTGGTTTGGAAGAAATCGGCATTTTGCTTGAGGCATATGATTTGAGGGTGCGTGGACATCTCGGTCAAACTAATCACGATGAAGGATTCTGGGTCGATAGTCGAGAAAAGGTCACAAAGAGAAGGTAAAAGTTCAAAAAAAGGTGTAGTTGGATGTTGTTCGGGAGATAGTTGTTATGGTAATTTTGGTAAAATTCCAAATGGTTTGTAGTGCGGACTGAATTCCGAGTTCGGAAGTCCTTCGGCATGTATGGTTTTATTAATACTTTGAACTACATTTGGTTCTATTGTAGTGTTATGCATTTTTATTATTTGGCTAGTAACTTAATTAAATTGAACAGAAGATAGAGGTAGAGCATAAAGTAAAAGTTAATATCAATCATAATAGCATAATTGTGTTTTCATCGTCATGTCACACAATTCCAAAAGAAATATTAAATGCTCTATGGGAGTGTCATTGTGTATGAAACACATGAACTTGATTGACTTGAACTAACCAATGGTTTATATAGAATTAGAACACTTGAGGCTAGACTCGCTTAAATGCACTTTGACTACGCTCTTACTAACAAATGTGTTTCCTTAGGCCAAATTTTTTTCCATGTATCCATTTGTAGCAAGCTCTAAAACCTCTCAAGAAAGAGAAAAATGATTCTTTCACAGCCACCTGTACATTACACAAAATTTGAGCATTAGTACTCAATCCATTAGATTATAAAATAAAATAAAATAGCTTTAAAATGTACAAATGATATGACGTCTAATTCATGTATTTTCCAAGGCATTTAACATCTCTTTTGTAATGTTTTTGTTGGAAGATTGCT
>JAUOBV010026885.1:0-14453 GCA_032360425.1 Rubia occidens
CACGACACCTGAATACCTAGAAAATAATGGAATCCCCCAAATAATTAATATCAAACTGAGATGAGAGAATAGAGATGAGTTTATGAACTAGAGCAGAACTACTACATGTGAGAACAATATCATCCACATAAAGAAGTACAATAATCATATGACCCTGATATTTTAAAACAAACATGGAGGTGTGACAAGTGCTGCATTTAAAACCAATGGATGATAAAAAAAAATACCGAACCAAGAAAACTAAGCTCTCGGAGCCTGTTTCAACCTATTTATGGACTTACGTAAACGATAGATGTAATTTGGTTTTGAGGGATGCACGAATCCCTCAGGTTGGCGCATGCAAAATTCCCCATTCAAAAAACCATGCAAGAATGTATTTTTAACATCTAATTGATGAACAATCCAATTAAGAGAGACAACAATAGTAAGAACTAAACGCACAGTAGTAGGTTTCACAATAGGACTAAAATGTTCAAAATTATCAACACCTGCCTGTTGGTGATTTCAAAAACAACAAGTCTGCCTTTGAACCGCTTCACAGACCCATCAGAATTGTATTTAATTTTATATACCCATTTATAGCCAACTACATTACGATTATAGTCGCAAGGTACCAACTTCCAAGTATCATTTTAAATTAAACTAGTATACTCATCAAGCATAGCCTGACACCAGTGGGAATCTTTGGATGCCTATTTAAAATTAGAGGGTTCTTGTTCTACGACATCCATTTTTAAATCCATTAGGCGACGAGGTATGGAAATACCATCTTGAAGACAAGTAACCCTAGGATGAGAATTTGGAACAGGTTCTAAAGGAGATGGGGAAGCTGAAGCAAGAGAAACAGACGACACAGGACTAGAAACTGACTCAGGAGAGTTGGCAGGTGGAGGCGAGACAGGCACTGGACTCAAAGTTACATGCTCTGGCGAAGAATACATTGGAGAGATGGATGGAGGACTGACCTCGACAGCGACATGAGAAGCCACGACATTCGCTTTCAGTGCTAAGGATAGAACTACCGTTGAGCTGAGTGAAGACGGCGAGAAGGGTGGCGCCAGTATTAGAGCCTCAACAGAGACCGGCGTAGAAGCTGCATGAACAACGACACTTAGGGATAGCTCTAAACTGACGAGAAAACTCAAATTTAAGGTAGGAGGAGAGGAAAATGGTAAAGTTGACTTGGTAGAGAGAAGACTCCAATATGGAAATTGTTTCTTGAGAAAAATAATATGATGAATGATATAAACACGACCCATAATGGGATCAAGACACCTATATTGCTTATAGTTAGAGACATTACCAATAAAGACACAATGTTTCGATTTAGATTATAATTCATTGATTTTAGAATCCATCAAAAGTGGAAAACATGCACAACCAAAATCTTTCAAAAAATCATAAGATTGTGAACAATGAAAGAATTTCTCGAAAGGTGAAACACCCCCTAAAATTGAGCTCGGTAGGCAATTTTTGGTAAACATCGCTTGAAAAGCAGCGTCAACCCAGAACTGAGCAGGCAAATCAGATTGAATGAGCATGGTACGATCCATTTCAATAATATGCCTATGTTTACGCTCAGCAACCCTATTTTGAGCCTGGGTGCCTGAACAATATTTTTGAAAAATTATTCGTAATTTTTGAAAATATTGAGTAAGAGTAGAATTATAAAATTCTCATCCACCGTCACTTTGAAATTTTTTAATTTTGTAATTAAAATATTTTTAACCATGTTTTGAAATTTCAAAAATTGTGAGTAAAATTTTGATTTTCGACGCAAAGGATAAATCCTTGTAAGACGTGAAAATCTTTAACAAAAACAGAATACTAAAGAAAACACTGATATGATAAAAATGGTTATTGTCAAATATCACTATGAATCAAATACAAAGGATATGGAGCAAAATGTTGAATTTTTTCAAAAGGCAATCTATGAACCTTGCCCAATTTGCAACAAATACAATCATAATGAAATCTTGAAGTACATGAAATACTTTTATTGGAAACTAAAGACCCTATAACTTTTGAAGATGTGTGACCAAGACGAGCATGCCCGATATTTCTCGACTCCTTAGTAGCTAAAAATGCAGGTACACATGACAGAGAACTGACTATGACAGGTTGAATAGGATAGACACCATGCTTTCTAGAACCCGAAGTAGCACTTCCTCCGCGATCTTGTCTTTTACCCAAATAGAAGAATCATCAAAACACACAGTACAATTATTTTCTTTACATAATTTATTAACCGACAACAAATTAGGTTTGAATTCGAGGACATGACAGACTGAGGACAAAGTGAGAGGACAACTAGCAGTCTTAATATACATTTTGCCAATATTTTTAATGGGGAGAGAGGTAACATCACCACCAACCACCAAACTTGACCCAGTTTAAGGAAGCATAATAGAGAATTTACAATCCTAACGAGTAATGTGTGAGGCAGCTCCCGAATCCGGATACCAGACAGACTCATATGCTTCACCACCAACGGACGAGGCAGAAAAAGTAAGAATGACACTCTCTTGACTAGACAACACAAAATTGGGATTAAAATGGTCAGGAGAATATGTAGCCTGGTGACCTGGATTCCAACAAAGACCACAAGAATTGGAAGAGGGGGTAAAGCTAAAATTTCCATTAGATTGGTTATTTCTTGTTGATGACACTTTTTAGTAACATAGTTGGTGGAAGGCAATAAAAAACTTGACAAATCAGTAATATTACCCTTACCATTGTTACGATTTCTATTGTGTTGTGTCATACCACCCCCTCCACTGTTACGAGTGTTAGACTGACCTCTAGAATTGCGAGTGTTATTGTTGTTGCGTCCACCTTCATTGTGTTTGTCCTTACCTTTATTTTTTCCCACCACCATTATTTTTGGAACCGGATGCAAGAGAAATATTCAAACTCTGACCCGCAACTATCGCATGCAGCAGAGAGGCACCCGCTCTGTGAAGCTTCATACGCTGCTCAGGAAGAAGAAGCTTTAGGTGTGAGTCATCAAAAGTGAGTTCCAGAAGATAATGAATCAGAAACAAGATGTGTAATCAAGATCCCAGCCCAACTAAATAAAGTATGTTGGACCAAGTCTTGATTAGAAACAACACATTTGATCGCAGTCGGAGAATCCACCACCAACTTAATATCACGCAGATATTCATCTATAGACTGTCATTTTCTCGAGTCTAGATATTTTACTTTTTAACTCCATATATGTAACAAAACTAGCATGCACGAAACGAGCCTGTAAACGATTCACAATATCACGAGAGTTGGGCAGTTCATGAATCTCAACAAAAACATTTAGCCAGATGGTAACAAATATCCAAGTTTTAACTTGATGATCAACACATTGATATTTATAAAATTGCAGATTTGAAACCAAATGACCAGAGGCATCATACATCATAGGAGTAGGAAGAAGAACAATACTGTCTACCAAACTGAACAACTGATGAAACAAAAGAAGAGATGCAAATTAATTCTTCTGCAACAAATAATCTTCTGGCGAGGATAGTTGAAGGTGACTACTCTCTCCGGTCTTCTTTTTTTATATATACAATAATAGACATCATGTGAGATGTCTTTGGATTCTCCGTAACGTGTAGTTTCTGAAAAGTAAAATTTTATCGTTTGTTATGGGACAAAACTAAAGTTATCGGTGGTCGAACATGTCTTCAGAAAATGTCCAGAAAAAGGGTGCCAATATAAAAAAGACCGGAGGGAGTATATATTATACGATGAAACTAGTATTATGTCCCTATCATGCTATTCATTGTTTGATGCATGTGATTCCTTTTGAACCATCATAATATCTTGAATAAGTGCAATGCTCCATGCTATCTTTGTGAAACCTACAGAACAGGGTCCCGGGGAAGTCCCCGGGATCCACCTCTGATGCCTAAGTTAGTGTATGATCTGTGTATTAATAGGTTTTGGGAAAATATTACCTTTCCTATCGTTCAGATCATCTAATTATAGCTGGTGAACACCGTGGTCTTCGCTGATCGTGGTCCATGTGTTTCTGAGTCGTAGTCTGATTTGTATGATAATGGGTGATAATCATCCTTCTACATAGGTTTTCTTATTTGGTTCGATAAGTGTGAGATGTTATTCTGGCCATGGGCTTCATATGGTTAAGGAAGACCCGACGAAGTTCTTTCTTCACTAAGCGAGTTGTCTGCTGATTTGGTTCACTGAGCTCGATGTGCTATCATTACTTTGGACTTTTCCCAATGAAGGGAGGTGTATACCATGAGGCACCCTATCCAAGGAGTCTTTGTGAACTCAGCAATCATAGTTGGGGTTGGAATAAGGGAAATTTAATCATTACGCAGGGAATATTAAATGTTCATTATGAACAAAATTAATAGAATTGACGGTGGAGTGAGCATATGCTCCTTGGGTAAAGAAAACTAGGAAACCGTAACAATTACTCTCCCAAGAATATGTAAGTTAGATTCTCCACATAAAAAGGTCTTAGTAAAGATATGCTATACCGTCGTTTAAGAGTTTTCAATCTTAAGATTTTAGTCTTCTTCTGAGGTAATAACTTTTACCTTCTCGTAGTGTAAAAATGGAAAGTAGCAGTATCTTAACCTTGACTGACCTATCCATTTTAAAGGAGTGTTATCCATGTTTATCTTATTGTGTGATTATGGTCCCTAATCTTGGTGATATTGTGATGAGTCTGCTGACTAGCATGGTTAGTGTATTTGAGCATCAACTACAATATGGTTTGACTTATCCTATTCCTATTCCATATTATTTATTGTGTGGGTTGGGGTCATATAGGATTTCCCTCGCTCAGTTGCACCCGCAAGGAGTGGTAATATTGGTTGGTTTCGAGTATATATGTCATGAGGTTGGTATTGATTTTAGTCTTGGGCTATTTTCTGGTTACTACCACCTACATTTGGTAAGTTTAGCCAATCCTTGGGTGACTTTTAAACCTATGGGATCAGTTACTAATATTGTACAGGGTGTTCATGATGAGTTTGGAGGATGGAAGGACATCTATCTTTTTATTGGTTGTGGCGGTTCTAATATGATGCCACTTTGGAATGACAATGTATCCTTAGGTTGAGAGCTAATGTGGGGAAGCGTGCTGGGACCATTTGCCAAAATATGTGATCATGCAGTAGTGGTTGGAAAGCCTACCGACTGGGAAGGTATGATATTTTTTTATAGGATAATATAATAACCTGTTTAATATTTTGTTTTTCTTGTAGCTGTTGTGTTTTTATGTTCGCGAGAGAATTTTATTCCTAAGAAAGGCGTGGATGCTTCGGTCAATCATCTTATGGGCAATGGTTCTAAGCCCAAATCTAATGGTGATGAAGAACTTAGTGATGTTTACCCTAAGGTGGCTAGGTTGGAATTGAAGTGACTACGTACTCTCTGCGAGGAAAAGAATGCTATGATTTTGACTCTTCAGAGCTGCGTAGTTGATAGTTAGTTTGTTCTGAGGCTGAGGTTTGGGTTGACCTACGCTTTGGATTTTTGTAATTAATTTTGAATGGTAGCTACTGGAAGGACTGGGACTTATGGTCTATGTACTATAATTTTTAAATTATCTTTTCTATTTATATATTTCATGGTGGGATGGTGCGAGACTTGTTAATCTATTTTTCCTTGCGTATGTGTAACTTAAGCTAAGTATGCTAGTATCTTTAGGGGGTTTGTTCTAGAAGTAGGACTACAAAATGACCCCTCATTGTCCTACGTAGTATAAACTTACCTAATTGAAAAAGTTCTTAAGTTGGAATGAAGCTAGTACCATTTATGGATAAGACAGGTAGATCAACTAAGTTATAAAGTAATACCTTGTATTAGTGGTTTTATTTCTAAGTCTTATGCTTATTAATGTTTTTTAATTCTTAATATTAAGGTGTATTTTGTGTGTTTGTAAGGCTAATCTTATCTTTGATTATTAACAGGGGAATAGTATGAACTATGACCTATACATATGCAAGATTGTGTGTAATTGTGATATTGTTGCTTGGAATGTCTAATGTCGTGTGTGTGAACTAGGGTTTTCTCATCAGCTAATACATCAAAGCGTAGTATTATTTGAATTGGCTATTTAGATCCTAGTTGTGTGCTGGCTAGCACAAATATTAGATATTATAGTGCTCATGCTCGTGCTAAGAGATTTAAGAGAGCAAATTGGGATTACCTCATAGGTTAAATGTGTTAAAAACCTAAACATGAAATTATACCTCAAAGCCTAATGAGGTTGGATCATTTAGAGGTTCGTTGTGGGGCTATATTTTTCTAAATGAAAGGATATAGGTATTTGTTTCCATCTTTATTCCATAGTTATCGGGGAATATGCAGTATTATATTTCTATAGTGGTCTAACAATCGTAAGCTTATGTTTTATAGGTGTTTCTTTTCTGGATTGCCACTTTTTTTTTATTTGTAGGTTGTGATTTAAAATTGTATTTTATTTGTGATTGATGTATGTTATGACGTGTGTGATTTTTTTGTACAGAGCGGAATGGAGTACCACTTGTGTTGCGTGGAGGGTTATTTTCCAGGCGTATAAGAAGCACAGTCTTCTTTCTGCCTATGTGTAATGTGTGTGTCGTGTTATTTGTGTGTGTTTGTTATGAAAAGAGCAGGGGTGAGGTTCTGTTATGTTAGTAATTTTCCAGGCGTATGCAAAGCTTAAGTATTTCCCATGTGGTGTTTTTTAGTGTGCATTTTAATGAAAGAAAATTTGAATATTTGCTTGTCTCACTAAGCTAGTGACTTACCTTAGGTATTCGAAGCCACAATGTTCTTTCTGTCATCCTTATGTGTGCTAGTTTTGGTGTTTTTGGATGAACATGTGGAGTACGTGTCTTCGAGGTTACTCGGTGAGGTGCTTTGTGAATGTTTGTGATTGTTGTTCAGGTGTGTGCACGCGTCGGTAAAAATTACTTGTGGATTCACTAATCCCTACAATATAGGCAGTGATTTTTACTAACTTCTCTGTTTTTCAAGGCTTAAATAAGTAGTTGAATAGGTGTGGTAGGTATAAATTCACGATATTCTGGGGGCTATCATAATTTTATTCCTTTTCCCTATGCACAAGTTATCTCAATAAATTAAAGAATAATGTCATTAGGTGTTTTACTAAATTGTAGTTTGTGTGTGCTTGTGTTATGATGAGTTACTTTCTATATCTATTCTAGTTGTTGTGCTTTGTGTGTTGTATTGTTAATAAAGTTGTTGTGAATGTGTGCAAGTTGTAAAGTTTCACTAGTCAACATGATATGAGATTCTGGTGGTTGTTGTTTGTTTCCCTAAAGATCTTATTGGTTTATCAGTAATCTATCTTGGATGGGTTATTTAGAGAGATTATCTACATTGTTAGTGACACAGACTTGGGTAACATCCTTCACGGGGTTTTCTAAGGAAGCTCATGTGAGCTTGTAAGTTTGTTATGTTTAACTATATTACTTTCTGTAAATTTCAAATTTTTGACAAATGTTTTTTACCTTTTGTTTCTAGGATCAACATTGAGGTTAGCGAACTAGGGGTGGAGTTGAATGGTGATTTTTCCCTATTGCTCCACCCTACTTCAACAGGAGTTAAGAAATACCTAAGCAAGGGGAAGCCTAAGCTCACTTTGGCTCGGCTCTAGGGTACAACTAGGCTGCATGGGTGACAAAGATACTTGACTAGCTACAAGTGTTCATTTGACTATGTGATAACGGGGTACAGTGTACCGCTAGGGCGATGAGTGCTTACACGGTATATTTTCCCCCTTTCAGGCCGGGGGTCATTGTGGGGGAGCTTTATATATGACGCTATGGTTTTCTTCACCTCCCATATGGTGCATATACGGTGGCTGCGGCATTTTCCCCAGAGTGGGTTGAATCTCGGCGTCGGTTCTTACTAAATTTACTATGTATGTAGAAATATGTTTTCTGCTCCTAAATTTGTTTAATTTTTAAGCTATGTTATACGGAGTATTATTTAAACAAGTGTGGGGGATAGAGTATACCTACCTACTTTCTTTAGTGTTCTATAGGGTGGGGGATAAGTTTATGTATATTGTATTGAAAGTGTAATTTTTTGTAATAGCATTGCTCTATTAATTATTTTGAGACTTCAATTTTATTCATGCCTATGGAAATATTATTTCCATTTCTAGTTGGATTTGTACATCTACATCCTTTCGTGTAATATTCTTCTAAGTACCTTATGAATAAAAGTATACATTGTGCGTGGTGGATGTTAGTATTTTACATATCTTGGTTTATACGTACCTTGGTTATGTACAAGTGATGTTGTGATATATTATTATAGTATATTCTATCTTCGTTTATCTTGCTACCTTCGTTCACTCCTACCTTTTCAAGGTTTTTAAGTTTTTACTATAGCTAACCCTATCATTTTTGTGTCTTGTAGTGGATGGTTGTCACCTATTAACTGCGGTTGCTCATCATATTATTTCTCTATGCAAATGCCATTACCTCTCCTGTCCTTTAGATCATCCATGTATAGCCGGTGATCGCTATGATATTCACTGATCGTGGTTCATGTGTTTTGAGTCATGGTCTCGTTTATATGATCATGGATAAAAATCATCCTTCTATTAAGGTTCACATATTTTGTTCGATAGATGCAAGGTGTTATTCTAGCCTTCGACTTTAAATGGTTAAAGAAGATCCGGTGAGGTTCTTTCTTCACTGAGCGAGTTGTCCGCTTATCCGGTTTGATGGGCTCGATGTGCTATCTTTACTTTGGACTTCGAATGACTAGGATACGTGTATACCATTGTCAAAGATTGAGAATAAGAGGTTTTGTGAAACTTTAATTCACATGAAAGTTCCTTCCACGTGTTTATCTAACCCTAGTATATTTTTGTCATTTGGGGAGTATAAATTGATGGGTTAAAATCACTCTAATCTCATAACTTGATGCATAAATTGAATGTCATTGTGATTAAATCAACTTTGCCTAATCACATGATATTCTGCACTACCTCATGGACAGGGGTAGATCAAGTTGTCTTTAGGGAAGTACCTTTTATTTTCTCTAGGGATTGGGTTGTTAGGATGATCAAAATTATATATCCTTTAACACATGCGGTGTCACCATGCTTGGCACCGTGCACGCTGATGACAGAAGTCATGCATTATGCTACTATCTAATAACTTATACCCTCAATTTTCTTAACTTCTTTGTTAACCATTATGGTTGCTTTATAGGTGTTGAGAAAAAGTATTATGATCTTATGTTCCCAAAAACAATTATCATGTATTAGGATAAAGACCATTACTTATGGTAGGATTTGACTTATTATTAGTGGTATACACCTCTCCAAACCAATATCAGTCTAGCCTAAAGGTGACACCTCGCACTAGCAAACTGAGATAGCGAACACAAAGAGCAGTTCAAATAACACAAGGAGTACCTCGCCTCTAGAGGGAACATGACCAGTGCCTATGATCATCTTAGGAAGACTATGATTTAATAATAATGGGAATGATGTGGACCACGATCAACTATGATCGTACAACTAACTGGCTATAAATGAAAATCAAGAACAATGAGAAATATATTAGCAATGGAAATAACTTCTCCAAACAACCCATCCTAGAAGGATTATCACCAAACCAATAAGGTCTTAGGCATAATATACAACCAACCCCAGTATCCCACATTATATCCCCCATAGTAAGTTTACAACTTACACACATTTACAACAACTTTAATGAAACACATAACACGAAGCCACCAAAGCATCAACACTAGAGCTTAACTACAGTTCAACCATAAACAAACTACAACTTAGGATATCCCCTAATAGTGATTCCTTTGTATAGGCATAATACAAGCATAGTAAACAACGTTAAGACTATATCTGAAAAGTCACGACTTTATGCTTCCCCAAAATTACTTAACTGATACACACTCCGCGGGGTCATTAATAACACCAACCTTTTCACGCGAGAGCAGTACTAACCCGCAGAGCGCTAGGAATATCAAAGAAATAAATTTATATATTTCTTCTGTGTGCTCACTACCAACTACTATAGAGTATCTAGTCGCAAGACCGGGGTTGTCCACAGAGAGTAGAATTTGAAATTTAACTAGACACAACCCACAATCCGGCATCACTCTGATTGTGCGTGGTGAATAGCCAGTGTTACAAACATAAGATTGGGGGTTTTATCTAACTACTAAGCATGCAAATAGGGGCGATTAAACTATATTATACTAGCCTTTGGGATATTTTCGTAACATGACCGATGAATGACTTTGATCCTAAATTCTATCATATGTAAGAAATATAAGCCTATCTTATATTAATGTCACATAGTGTGGATAATAGCTGGACATTCCCAATGCCTGTCACACAAAGTTCATCGCCTTCTTATAAGCTATCAACACCACCTCCGTAATTAAGGAAATAGCATATATCAAACTATGGATCGGCTCTTCTTTCCCCGTAAAACAAACATTCATTATTAACGAGCCCCCTCTTAAAGGAACAAAGCCTTTTGTAGGCAGCAGTCGTTAGATATGAAAGTAAGGAAAATAATCTCGGGCACTCCACTATGGACACCAACACCTCTTGATGACTCTAGGATTGAAACGACTGTAGTCGCTACACGACAACCCTAGTTGCTACAAACTATCATGCTCATTATATCGAGGTACATAGAGGATTAGCAACCCCATTAGTGTATCTACCATCTTTAACATGAATTATTATTACACAATGATCCAATCAAGTTAGACCCTAACAAATGGAACGGTACGCTCGATCAATATGGATGCACTCACACCGCCGGTACTCACGAACCTATAATAGGTCTAACCCAACACTCCCAAGGTAGAAAACAATCCTAGCACGATGTCATGTTACATATGAAACTATGAAGCATCATAGAACATACATAGCATGCATCTTATAAGAATATAAAGCATAAATCAAACATGAATCTTCATAGAACATAGAGATAAGGAAATATACAAATCTGACAAAATCATCATCTAGTCATGAATACAAATTAAATCCCCAAGTAATCAACTACTCTAAAGCATATTGAACCCAATAAAATCATTGGATTCAATGCCTTGGGCATAAACTAGAAATAATAAATGAGAAAGAAAAGTTAGCCTCTTTCACTATCTAACTACTCTATAGATCTAGGAAATTAGAAATGAAATATCAACTTGTTAAACCCTAGTAGACTAGAGTCTCTTTATATAGAAGGTGAAAATGGGGATTAGAAAAGCCCAAAACAAAAGGGAAACCCTACCATCCATGTCGGTACGAGCCGTGCCATAGCCCAAGGCTAGCGCCACACGACCGGTGCAAAATTATACGTGCAGCTGCCTATGGCGTTTCTCAGCCAAACTGAGTGCACTTCCAGTGCAAAGGTGCGTTGCCCGCAGATTGGAGAGTGATCATGTGAAATCACGTGGTCCGCTGTTGGGAGTTGTCTTGTTCAGCTTCTAATGGAGCGGCCGTGCAATAGGACACGGGACGGGGAGATTCAAGTCTTCAAATTTTGGGCATACAGGTCGTGCAAAAGGATATGACCCGCATTGAGACTTAATCGCATCGGCCATAGGTTTGGCACAGTCCATGTAAATGTACACAGGTCATGCCAGTCTTCCGCACTTTGACTCTTTTTTTCGGCAAATCCATCTACTACCACGTTTAAACTCGTGACCTTAAATCTACTACCATCCTTGTGAATGGCCTTCTACTATCGATTACCATTCTTTCAAATGGCATTCTATACAGTCCTAAGTGTTTACGAGCAATCTACAAATAAAAGCTCACAAAAATGGATCTCGAGGCCCGTAAGGACATAGACTCCATTATATCTAAAGTAAGTTACAAAATGAGGGATTTAGATATGAAGAACATAAACGGTCATCTAAACCCTTCGTTAAGCAACTCACCTAAATCTAGCAATCTACCGTACAAAAGATAACATAAATAGATGTTAAATGCCTTAGGAAATATATGCATTTAAAGTCTCATCATTAACCTCCTGATTTATCCTTGGAAAATAGAATAAATTGAACAGTGCGTCTTACATAATATGCAGAGGCCTTCCCACATGACATATCTATCACCTAAGCCTAAAACCCAAAACCATATAGCCGTATGTAGCCCGCATAGCCACCACCTCGCGAAAATTAGAAACCTCACAAACACTAAACACCCACATTTCTCCCTTAACCTTGCTCAAGGTGACACAAACGGGCAAATTAACCCCGTATTCCCTAGGCATATATCACACCAACCCTCATGACAGAGACGACAATGATATTGCGGCTTCCGATACACCTAACCTCGCGACACAAGCAAAAACTCACCCTACACTCTGTCTATCCTACACTAATCAAAACAAAACTCGCACCTATGGATGGTATGAATACTGTGGCTTTTCATACATTTGGAAAATCACCAGCCTCACGACACAATCAGAAACTCACCTCGTCCCCTGTGTGAAACCAACAATTCTCACACAATACCAGTGAGTTTATTGCGGCTTTACGAGCGCCCGGATAAACCCATGCCACAAGACACAACCATATAACAGAAAATTTTGTATGTTGGGAAATAAGTATGTTGGGGGTGACGGCCCAATCATATTTTAACAAGTGTTAAATAAGTTAAGAAAAAAAAGATAAAACAAATTAATATGTGATGGGCCCACTTTATCTAACACTTGTCAAAGTATGAT
This sequence comes from Rubia occidens, assembly GCA_032360425.1. NCBI lineage: Eukaryota > Viridiplantae > Streptophyta > Magnoliopsida > Gentianales > Rubiaceae > Rubia > Rubia occidens. The sequence goes on from JAUOBV010026885.1 coordinate 12,717, forward strand.
TGTTTCATCAACCTCAACATAGTTATTTCCTAACATACAAAATTTGCTGACCATATAACCATACCACCCTCACTCCTCACCTCTGAACCATACCTGCAACAGAAACAGAACCACTAACCATAATAAACCCCCAACCTAAAACATCAATAGCTACAACGAGTAACATTTCGAACAAAATCCGGACATAGTAAGACCGGTACAACTAGGAAATACATTTTATCAACTTTGTGATTATTTATTCTTGTGAATTCATTGATAATATTTTTACTTGTAATTCATTTAATAAAATTTTCTCACATTGATCACATAATTTTTGCAATAAGTACTCTCCTTTTCCATGGATTTGACATACTAACATTTTTTTTAATGATTTTATGAGTTTGACTCAAATTCACCTTTTGACAAAATTATTTTAATTTCATCCACTCATTCTACTTTTTTCTTTATATATTAAATTATATTTACTCATTTCATTCAACGAAATTCAACATCAAAACCTATGGTGATAAGAGATGGTCTCCGGTGAGGCATCCTATACTTTAGACAGTTGGCTTTTATGCAATTCTAACTCTATTCTAACTCCGAGAACCTATCTCTAATAATTTTACAATACCTATCTCTAATATTTTTTTCCAAAGACTTTTTTGTCCAATTTTTCTTCATGATTATCCCGCCAGCTGCAATATGCAAAAAAATCAAAAATATATTTTAAAAATGTAAAAAAAAAAAATCAATATGACCATCAAAAATTAAACATCAGCTACAACTAGCAAAATGTCAATGGAAAATCATAAAATATCGACTAAAAAATTGTAACAAAAAATATATCAAAAAATCAACATAAAAATCGACATAAAATTGAAAAATTATCGACTACAACTAACAAAACATCAACTAAAAATCACAAACTGAAAATCCTAAAAACATAAACAAAGCTTAAATTATATTCTTTTAAAAAAAACAAACTACAAACATCAACCTATATCACCCAAAAGCTAAAAAATCAAATCATATCACCTAAATTTCATCTGGAAAATGAAAAACGTCAACATAAGGAAAAATACTACAGAGCATCAACCATATCACCAAAAAAAGCAACAAACATCAACTCTTATCACCTAAAAGTCACCTTGAAAATGAAAACATCAACATGAGAGGGGGGAAAGTTAAAATATCAACCCATATAACCCCAAAAAACTACAAAACATCGGCTAGGAGATCGTCGTCGTACCTCTCAAAAATACAATTTAAAAACCCTAAATGCTTCCTAACCACAACTAAGTAGATAGTGAAAAATTGGGGTTGTCCACGAAGAAGAGGGATCTTCTTAAGGGTTCATGCATACAAAGGTGGATATAAGCCTAAATATAGATATAGACATATATAAGAAAGCAACTAGGGGGGTTGGTTTTTCTAGGTTATAAAATGTAAATGCAAGACAACTAGCAAATTAAGGTAAATCTACTAAACATGCAACAATCTACTAAAAAGAGAGTGAAGCACAAATTTACGGGACCTTGGGCGCAATTGATTTCCACTTCCAAGTCTCTTATCTATCCTTGAATCTACAACATATTCAATACTTTAACTACTTGTTGTGAAGATAAATCTTATATCCTTCTTTGATACTCCCTCCGTCCCAGAGAAAATGACACACTTTCTTTTGGATCGGTTTTTTATGCAAGCTGATGTGGAAGTGTTGATGGGAAATAAAGGAAGGGTATTTTGGTAATGGAA
>JAUOBV010026987.1:0-14450 GCA_032360425.1 Rubia occidens
TTCGAAAAACAAATATCAGATTTTTTATTAGGATTTTTCCATTTTTTCAATTTTTAAATAGCAAAAACAAGATTTCAGATTTTTTGAAATTAATTTTTTTTTAAAAAAATCAGTTTGAAATTATGATTTGAAAATTAAGAAAATGGAAAGAAGCTGGGAAAATGGCGATGGAGCAGATGGGAAAATGGAGATGGAGCAGCGCACATGGGGCAGGGTCCCGCATGTCAGCATTGGGGCTGTCTGAGATATATGGACAATGGGCAGGGTCTCAAAGGATTGAGACTCAATTGGGACTCCCACTGTGGGATTTTATTGTCTCAATTGTTAATTGAGCCCCTTTGAGACTCCCATTGTACATGCTCTCATACTCATTATTTTTACCTATAGTATCTAATTCAAATAAATTTAACTATATTTAATTCAAATAAATTTAATTAACAATATAAATAAAAATGTATACACCTATAACTTTGAGCCGCCCATGACCAAATCGGAACATTGCAATCATGAATTGGTGAATCGGCTAAGTGTATCTCCAATTTTTCATTTCAAGTTCTCCCACTCTGTTGGAGGGACCTAAATGAAAAATTATAAATGAACACTAGCATTCGCAAACCCGATTACGATCGGCCCAAAGAGAAACTTTAATATCCGAAGTTGAACATGCCGAGGGTAATAAAGAAAATGGTCTTATTCCACATATACTTCCACAAGTTTATCTGAATGACGCCTTTTATACTTGTAAGTAATCTTCTACAATCTATGTGAGGCCATGTACTGTCGCTTTAATAATTGTGATAGACACAATTCTATTATCTTTTAACTTCTTCAAAAACCAAGAATATGAAATTTCATGTGATTCTATGTGGTGGTTCTCATCTTTCTCATAACGCTTATCGTAAGGTTATTAATGGAATACTAACAAAAATGATGGACAATTACCCTAGTATGTCCGTCCATGACCAAATCGGAACATTGTGGTTGTGAATTGGTGAATCGGCTAAGTGTATCTCCAATTTTACATTTCAAGTTGTCCCACTCTATCGGAGGGACCTATGTGCAGAATTATAAATGTACACTGGAATTCTCAAACCTGATTTCGATCGGCCAGAAAAGAAACTTTCACATCTGAAGTTGAAACTATACTTTCTGAGGGTAATAAAGAAACTAGTCTTAATCCACATATACTTCCGCAACTTCTTCTGAATGATGACTTTTATACTTGTAAGGAATCTTTTACAATCTGTGTGAGGCCATGTACTGTCGCTTTAATAACTGTGATGGACGGAATTCTATTATCATTTTATTTTTTCAAAAACCAAGAATATGAAATGTCATGCGATTCCATGTGGTGTTTCCCATCGTACTCGAGGTCAATAAAGTACAACAGTTGTGCTAAAATTTATTCCCATCGAACTGGACGTCTATGAAGTTTATGGACATTTATAAACTTCAATTAGTAGTATCTAATATACCATTAATCGTTATTAAGGTCAATTATGCTCGCTTTGGTCAAATGCGGGCACAGTTGCTATGCTAGTGGGCGAAAATGTTGAGGCCCACTTTAATGTGAACTGTCATCGGTAACATATCGACCATGAGTCGCTAAAAACAATAGGTGTAACATCGCATATGCTATTGGTCAAACATAGGCCCGTTGCTATGCTGGTGGGCTGAAATGGTGTAACCCACATATAGATTAGTCGACTTCGCTCTAACGTCGGTACCATGTCAGTTTGGTCAACTGATCTATGACGTCGATTCATCCGAGGAAAAATTTACAACCATTCATAACGACTATATATATGGATTGCAAATATAAGGCAGTTGACCAAACTGTTAGGATTGTTAGGATTGCTAATATAAGACAGGACGAACAGATTATTGTCCGCCATCTCCGCTAAACTTCAAAGAAAAATAAATGGTTAGTAACAAAATATTCCCCCCTTCACTTTTTTTATGGTTGCTCACCAAGTGTATAATACTCACAACTCACAAGGTGAAGACTAATTTTAATGGTAATCGATCAATTCACCACAGATTCAAAGCAAAATAGGAGATGAGTACTGCAGAACTTATTTCAAAATTAAAAATATACAAACTTAAAATTGGGCTCTACGATCTGGAATTCCAAATTCTTAAGATAATAAGGAACAAAACACAATTTGAATGGCACGAATCGGATCTATTTTGAGGGAGATATGATAAAAAATGCTTTATATAGCCGACAAATGAGTTCCAAAAATTGATTTGACCTTTTCAAATCCAAATTGGATTAGCTATACAAACCCAAATCCTTCTTAGAAAGGATTTTAAGTACTTATTTTCTGCCCAATGTAAAATTTTAGACCAAATCTCACGCTCAAATGAAGTATAATTTTCTTTTCCTATTCCAATTAGGATTTTGTTTCCTTTTTCTTTTACAAATCGGATTTCCTTTTTTTGTCTTCTTTCTTTTTCAGCCAGAAATTATAATTTTACACAATATAAAACACTCAAAACCAGAATCTTAGTTTCCAAGAAATTCCAACTGTGTGCAACTTCCAAAATTGCAAAACAGCCCAAAACTTTCAAAAATTATAAATCAGTCCCAAATTTCGATTTAAAAACCCTAAATCCATATTTAAAAACCCAAAAATCTAATAACCTTTGATTTTTATTTTTGAAAATTTTTGGAACAAAAGTCGCATGTACAAAACTTGGAATAAGAAATCTGCGACAGCTTCCTCTTGATTCAAATGAAGTTCGAGGTATTCAAGATCGTAAGGATCAATAATATGGAAAACGACACAGGACCCTATTTTATTTTATTTTTTTATAATGTGTAATCAAGAATTCAAGAAAAAATTCAATATCATGGAATTAAAGAAAGATAAAGAAAACAAATAGGATTATGAGCAGGCAATAATTCTTCAGAAAAGTGGACAAAAAATATCATAATCACAAAACTGTTTAAACTACCTAAAAACTACGAAAATGATTAGGAGGTAAAGACAGATAATACTTGTTAGCACTCAAACCCTTCGACGTCCTCCTAATTCGATTGATGAAGGTGAAGGCAGATAGTAATATCGAAGTATTCTAACTCTCGGACTCTTCGACGTCCTTCGACTCTAGATTCAATTCTCCTGCTAAGAATGATCAAACAAATACAGTTAAAATATGACACCAAAGAGTTTATAATTTTAAAATAAAATATTGAAAATAAATTCAGCAAGAAACTCGAAAAGATTTTTGGCCACAGAGATCTTTAACCTGGTTCTGATACCAACTGATATGATTCTCCTTGCGTAGACTCTGGATTGCGGAATTAAAATAATTGACTGAATGAAGGGATCTACAAACCTTCACTAGATCACACGAAATTCAAGAACCTAGCCCTCGGGATGCTCTCAATCTCGACTTGCTCACTAACTAGTCCGCATGATTAGTTCACCAGATTATTGATACTTAATTAACCCATAGGATAAGGAAACAATGGAATAATGCTTGCAAGCAATTTGAGAATACTCAAAATCTGAATTATATGATTGATAATAAGGTTTATAATATCTCGGTCAAACCCCTTTATTTATATGGTAACATTCGGTCATAAACCCTAATTACAAATGGAAACTGAATCGATTTATGGTAGATTTAAGAAACTAAAAACCATATCTAACTAGAACTCCTAAAAATAAATGTAGGTCTGGTCAAATTCTTCTCCAAGCAACCTTGAAGAATACTGCCTTATCAAATCTTATCAAATCTAATTCTAATCAGAATAAAATTTAATATTTTCGAAACCCTAATGGACTGGCTAAAAAATAAGCTCTTCAAAATCCCACATGGCCAAGCTATGTACTAAGAATTCAAAATGAAATAATTTTATAATAGTTTACAAAGATCACACTACCTCGTCAAAAACCCGGTGGGAAAAAAAGAGTATAGTGTTCTTCATGATGTCTTCAGTGAATCGACAAACTTGAATAATTAATCCAAGCCGTAGCCGATTTGACTTTTTTTATCATGAAGTTGATCAATCAAAGCATTCAATTCCGCATCTCTAAGCTTCGTTCTTAACCTTTTCATCGGTCCAACCATGTCACTTAGAGGATCCCGAACATAACACTTGAATGTTTGATCAAGTCGTGAAATGTCTTCATTTATGGTGGTACTAGTCTTTACATCTCCATTAAGTTGGCTTCCGATTTAGTCTATATGACGGTATAGGAGAAATCCGAGTCAAGGTAGTTACACCAACTTACCTTTGGCGATTCCGTTCATAATTTACAGTCCAGATTTTTATACCGAGCAAGTTGAAAATCTTTGATCGATCGACTTGTGTCGTGTTAGAGACTTTCGTACCTTCTCTTGAGTTTACTTACATCTACGAAAGACTTTTTTGGTGACCAAAATGACCGGGGGTCATCTCCTACATTCTATAAAAGACTTTAATTTGATGCAGATGAGCCGGATCTTTCATCAGGAGCTGTTCATTTTTGTTTTGGATGCTTTAGAGGTTGATTAGGACAGTGTTTTGGATACTCTGTGAGAAGGTGGTCCATATTTGAATACTGTTATAGTCTTCCAGTGATTCGAGCTGAATTAGTCAGAAGTGGACACAGTGTTTTGACCATTTATCGTACTATACCTCTTTCAATTTATTTATACATAAAGGCTTCAAACTTGTAATTTGATTTTTAACGCCTTTATGATACCCCTTCGGTAACTGATGTAAGCCTTCGCGCAACTGATGTAAACTTGCGGCCAACTTGATGTAAGCCTTCGGGCAACTTAGCCAACTTTTGGCAACATATGAGCTTAATGAAAAGGGAAGGACACCCTCCAAACTCCGTCTATGATAGTTTGGTTTATAAAAAAATAAGTAGGATAAAAAATATCAAGTGAAGTCCATGATTAGTAGAGAGAGTGATTTCTACCATTGTGGAAGACAAAATGAAGTGATTTTTAGATAGTGAGTTTTGCTAAGGTGGAAGAAAGATTAAGAGTAATATTATGTTTAGTTGGATGTTTCTTCCCATGCTTTTAGATTCATGACATAGTGGCGAAGACCATCTCCAATTCAAAAGTCAGATTTAGGGCCACTTATGTCACATGACATATTTAATTGAAACTTCAATTTGAAATAAAAAGTTTCAAAAAAAAAGAAGTAAAAAAACTAAAATTGATTGATGGTCTAATTTGAATTTTCATCTCCAATGATACCATCACAATAATAGTTTAAATATGACATGTCAATCATGCAATATTTTAATTTGACTCATGCATATTATTGATCTCCATTACTTCTCGAACCAAGTAAGAGCATCTATATGATTTTCTCCAAAAAAAAAAATTTTAAGTAACCCACTCTAAATAAAAGTGTGCCACATATAATTAATGCTTCTACTTGACTTTTGCATTTGAATATGATTTTATGGGTTGAGAGTATATCCAATGGCATTACTCATTAGTAATTTGATGAGGAATTGGCAGTAATTTGATGAGGAAATGACATTATAATCAAACACATTCACCAATAAAAAGAAGGGTTTCTGACTTATCATCGATGACCTCTAACGTCCTCTGAATCTAAACACAAAAAATCATCTTCTTCACCATTTCCGACTTCAACTATACCAATAGCCGAACATCTATTCTCGTATTTTTCAGCAAGTTCTTCTACAACAATGCCACAATCCTCAAGTAGCTTAGCGAACTCCACCTGTTTCCCATCTCCCTTTTGTTTTAAGTACTGAAGACATGCTATTAATGTAATGCGGTTTAATTTCCATCCATGGCGCCCAGGGCAACAAAGAGCCTTTTTCATAGTATTGACAGCCTTGTCCATTTGATTATCCTTGCAGTATCCAATAGCGAGGAGATCCCATGTGCTGGCAGGAATCTTCTTCCCAGAATCTACAACTTTGCTTATAAGTGCTTCAGCTTTTGGCAGCAATCCCTTCTTTGTATATGCATTAATTAATGAGTTTGGCACTCGAAAGTCGTATGAGGTGTTTACAGACTCCCATTCCTGTAAAATCTTCTCAGCTTCATTAATGTTGTCCAGCCTGATTAAGGAACTCATCATGTAAGAGTAACCAGTATTTCCTACATTCCCTCTTTTCTTGTAGAGATCCCAGATTCGAACGACTTCGTCTTTGTTACCCAAACTGGCATACATACTAAGCAGAAATTTATAGGCATGCCCCCAATTCCCTCCAATAAGTTTCTCCGCCTTCTTAAGCATATCAGAAGCTCTGCCTGTTTGGCCAGCATTTAAGTACCCTTTGGCTACAATGCAGCAGATATTCCAATTCACTTTAACTACATGGTCATTTTCCATTTTCTCGAGGAGCTTCTCCATGGCCTCTATGTCTGAATCAACAGCATATGCATTCAGCAAGGTGCATACTAATGCTCTGCCAAAATTGATACCATTATTTTCCATTTCTTGAACTAAATTCTGGAATTTATCATGCTTTCCCAACTTAGAGTAGAGGTTCAGCATAACATTGTAAGACAGCTCCAAATTACAACCAAATGACTTCATCAACTGCATGGTTGCTTCGGCTTTTTCTACCAATCTCCTATAAGCATAGCAGTTGAGAAGAGAACCAAATACCTTAAACGTTTTCAACCCATCTGGGACGCTACTCAAATATCTCTCTGCCTCTTCTAATCCACGAGCTCTAGAGATTAAGTCCAACCTAACTGCAACATCTCCAGGTGATAAAATAGAATCTTTGGCCGCCCATTCTACCATCTGGAAGAAAAATTATGAGAAACACGGCCACTGGATCTAACAAATCATGGAACACTGTAATAGAGGAGTATTTCGGCAAGAACATACGAGTAGTTATTTTCAGCTCAAAAACAGTTGCAAAGTGTGAGTAGCAAAGCAACCAATCAGGCAGCTAATATAGTTTGCTATATATCAGGAATTAAAAGAACCTGTAATTTATACGCTGATAGCATTTGAAATAAAACCTTTAGTTTAAAATTACCTACCATATTCTCAATAAAGTAAAAGAACATACATTTTTTTTCATTCATTAAAATGCTAATGTTATTTGCAGTTCCAATTTTCATCACATCACAGGATATAAAGTTGTTCTGACTATAGGTATTTATCAATTGATGAAGTAGAAAGTTTCATCTACACTAACAACTATATGTATGACTTGTCTCCTACCGGATAGTATAACATGTGTAGTGAATGTAATAGGAAACTAGTTTATTAGACAGCCACAAACTCCATGAGAAATTAAATAGCTGCACCAAATTTCTTATTGACTTCATCAGAACAGCAACATATACCATCAAACATTTGACAACTCATATGATCAAAACAGCACTAAGTTCAATGGTGGGATCTCTAATCACTTAGATGGCTAACAAACTTCCCACAACTGTCCATAGTGTTCGAATTCGGGGCTCCACGACAATTCATAGGGTGACAAAACCTTTTCCAATAAGTCCAAAGGTTATATTCAACATTAAGTTTTATTTGATTTCTCAGACGTGTTTTGAGAGAGTTTAAAACTTACACAGTGCTGCTCTAAGCATTTATAGCTTTGAAAAGGTATTTTGGCAACATCCAAATTTCCAAACCCATTTCAGGACTGGTCACAATTCAACTGAAACTCAGTAAATCAGTAATGTAATTTCTTAACATAAGGGGAAATTTCTTCTTAACAATTCTTCTGTTGAGAAGCACAGATAAGGTCAGATGCTTGATCAACTTCCACATTACTGTATTTCACATTTACTGGAGCTCGAAATGAAATACGAAGAACCCAGAAATAAGCTTTACAAGATAGTTACTTCGTTCAGTAAAATATTGTAACTCAAAACAAGAAAAAAAGATAGTGAAAGAAAACCATTATTTCTGTATTCATAAACAAATCAGATTTTTGATCATCCCAGGGATTATTTACAGCTTCATGGAGAGTATAGTATTCACAAGACTAAAGAGTAATTCCCAAAATCCAACTTCAACAAAAACGCAAGTAAACTTGTGGCATTGAAATACAGACTGACCTGCAAAGCATGAGTATAGCGCCTTTGGTTTCTGAGGAGCTTAAGAATCAGTCTGAGCTCGGATTGGTTAACTGGTCGGCCTTCTTGGACCCATCCATCAAGAATAGGAACAACAGAAACGTTATCGTCCCCAACCGGTAAAATTCTCTTCAGCAGTGTGTCTGCGGATGACAGTAGCGTCCTCGTACTGTACGATGAAACCGCGGATCCCACATTCCAATTTAAATGAAGTTTCTTTGCAAAAACCAACCAATTGAGGGCTTTCATCACTTCTGAAGTTGACTCAATATAGTAGTAGTTTGCAATCGGAGGTTTTAAGGGTTCAAGTTCATACTCATACTCCGAACCGGGTCTTGAATGGAACGACCCTATTACTTTATTAGGCCACTAAGAGAAAAAAATGTTTTTATAATTTTACCTACTTCATATAAGTGTCAATAAAACCTTTTGAAATTGAAAGTGCAGATATAACTCTACCTAGTTGATGTAAGTGCCAATATAACCTTTTACGACATATGAAGGGTTGATTCGATGGAAAAGTCAATTTTACTCATTTACTAATGTGCTGATATAACCCTATAAGTTTTAAGAATATGCTGATATAACCCTATCAGTGATCTGGGGCGGTCGGTGGCAGTCAACGGCGATCCGACGAATTCAAATTCAGATTTTAACACTAAGTGTATTTTGGACATTTTACATACAGTCAACGCCGGAAATTAGAAGTCAATGTCGAAAATGAGATTTGAGGGTTATATTGGCACTTACATTAACTAGTTAGGGTTATTTTTGCACCAAAAATTATCAGAGGGTTATATTGGCACTTGTGTCAAGTAAGTAGGGTTATATTGGTATATATCCCTTAGGCTAAACATTGCACTTACATTTAGTTGCAATTTTTGGGTAAAGTGGTAATTATAAGAGTAAAGTGCTAAAAATGCTTAATTTTAGGATGAAAGTGTTAATTTAACCCTGCAAAATGAGAAAGTGTCAAAATAACGCTAATTTTATGATGTATGTGTCAATCAACTCTGGGTGCCGCTAACTAAGCATCGGTTCGGTTTAATCGGTTTATTCAATTTGGGTTATTTGGTTTTCCCCCTAAAACATCCGAACCAAATAAACGAATTTATCCGAACCAAATTTGAAATTCGACTTCGGTTCAAAACTGATTCAAATAAAAAAAAACTGAATAATTTAATCATTTGGACATTGTCTGTGGTTTCCCAGAACAAAAGCCCACAAGAGGGTATATTTTTAAACTTAAAATTGACATTTTAAGGCCCATTTTTTCTATGCCATCTTATTTCAAACCGGGCTTGTTGACTATTTAGTGGTAAGATAAAGTGATACTCTATTTATAAGTAATTTCTACATAATAATTTCTATATACTATCGATGTGGGACTAATGCACTTCCTCCTTCCTTCCTTTCAAACATATTTTTCGATTTTTCCTACCACTTCTTTTCCTTGTTATTTTTTCTTTATCTTCTTTACTCAACATACATATATTTAATATTTAACATATATACATAATCATTATCTGAAAATAAATATATAAACTTGCTATATTTCGCTTAACCAAACGCATCTTCATGTACATTTTATTTCTCGAGGATGCCTGCAAACCTTACACAATCCAAGAGATGAACTAGATTATGAATTCCTTCTGCTGATCAAATCAGTAAATCTACGATAGAGGTTCGCCCTATATTGATGAGTTGTAGCGATTTGTGTACCCAAAGACATAAAAAAAAAAAGACAAGTAGCTAGTAAAATGCCACCTTTGAAATCATTGTTTTGAAAACTGGAGCTGCAATTGTATTTATCTGCATAACCTCGGTATATGATGGAATCGAGATGGAATTTTTTTTATAACCCTTTCCATTATGAGCTAGAATCATCATACAACCGGCCACAACTTGCGAAACCATTATCGCCCAAGCAGGCTGACAATACCATATCCAAATTATCTGCATAAAATTATGTCTTTGGGGCCATTAGTCGCACTGGAAACTTCCAAAACGTTTAGAAGTCCCCATTAGTATTTCATGCCTAGGTTTAGTATTAGAAGCTTGATGAGAATTAATTAGGATTAGTATTCCAACTTATATTTATTTATAAAATTAATTTTTAGTTTTAAAATATAATAATTTTTATATATTTTAAATTTACTTAATTAATTACAATTCGGTATTTGGTTCGGGTTTCGGTTGGAGTTTTAATATCCAATACCGTTCCAAAAACTATATTCAGAATTCGGTTTATTCAATTCGAATATCTGAAAACCGTATATTCAATTTGGTTCGGGTTATTCGAATTCGGATTATTTAGTTTTCGGTTCAATTTTTGGTTTTTGATTTTTTTGCCCACCCCTAGCTGACTTCAATTGTCAAAAAAAAATTTGGCTGGTAATGAAATGACCATTTTACCCCTAGATTTAAAAAATAATTTTTTTGTTATCCTTTTCTCAGTGGGTGAAAACGAAAAAAATAGTGTGGGCTGGATAAGAAGAAACAGCGGGCACGGTGCTCAATGAAAACATAGGGTAACAAAAGAAACGAAAAATCGTGTGGGCACGGTGACCGGACAAGAAGAAACAGCAGCAAGAGGCAGCACCAGCGACACAAATTGATGCCTAGAAAAACTTATGAAAAACCCTAGTTCTGAAGAAAAAACTTCTGAAACCAGTGACACAATAGACCCTTTAAAGGGGGAGGAAAATGAATTGATGTTTGGAAGGAATTGGTGTTGGGGTGCGGCAGTAGGGTGGTTTTGAAGAGCGGTGGGTGGTTGTGGTAGTTCTGTAGGGCTAGTTGGTCGGCGATGGGTGGTGGTGAGTGGCTGGTGGTGGTCACTAGCGGCAAGGAAGGGTGGCGGTGGGAGGTAGTTGCTAGCAGCAATATGAGGGATAAAATTGGAAGAAAAATTAAACTGAAATGTCTGAGGGAAAATATGTCTTTTCTGGTCCGGTCAACAGGTAAATTGATGAGTCAACACCGGAATGTGGCTGGAAGGTTACATCGACACAAAGACGGTTCCAAAACCACCTTCGTCTGAACCTCTATAAAAAAACAGCCCAAAACCAGAGATTTTTCCGGCAGCCTGAAGCAAAGACGGATTTGAAGTCTAAGCCCAAGCCCAGGCAAAATCTGAAGCAATGCCTCAAGTGGCGTCGAATAAGCCCAAAGGCATCCGCATCGAATAAACCCAGCGGCGTCCGCATCGAATAAACTCAGTGGCGCGATTCGATGCAGTGATGGAGCTTCGATCTGATGCGCCGGTGGAAGCCCCAGCAATGGTGCGATTGTGTAGGATAGGTGCGGTGGTGGAAGACACGGCAGTGAATGTGGAAGAGGTAACGACAACGTGAGGCTCTAACCAGGTGTGATTCGATGCGGCATCGGTGAAAATGAAGGGAGGCGGGAACAAAGGGAGGCGTGGGTGAGAACGGAGGGAAGCAAGAACAAAGGGAGGCATTGGCGGTTCTACCTTTAATTAGTTTTGAACTGCCATTAAAGGCGGTTCTACCTTTAATTAGTTTTGAACTGCCTTTAAAGTAAAAAAGGTGACCTGGGAGGGAGTTATGAACTCACAACCTCTTTCGCCTCCTCACCAAAGGCAGTTCCTCATCGCTGCCTTTAATCAAAGGCTCTTCACTTGTGTAAAATGGTAAAATTTCAGACACAAATTTAAGCCAAAATAGGAAAATAGTCAAAATAGAAACCTTCTGTTGTGACGAGCGAAAATGAAAAGTAGGAATCTTATGATGGGGCAGAGGGGTGTTTAGTTTAACGTACACCCTCTGTCTTAGCTCAACCTCCACACTTTACTATTGGACACTATTCAGCATCAAACTTTGACCATATATTTTAATAAATGTATAAGCAATAATAGTATCATATATGATATTTTGGATTCGTCATAACGATTTCTTTTAAAATATCAACTTTTTATATCAAGTTATTATATGTAGTTAAACATTTTAACGATCAAACATAGTTCTTAATAACAGTGAAAAAGATTCTATGCAATTCGAGGTGAGACGGAGAGAGTAATCTATTTGGTCTACATACCAAGACAAATAACATTCGAGATTATGCAAGATTATATACCAAAGATCATTTTTTGATTTTCTCTTTAGCCCTATGTATCTTATCCCTAGGATGAGTTCTTTCTCCACTAGCATTTTTATTTCCAGAAAACCCTCTTTCGACATTTAATGATACTTGGGTTGAAATCCAAGATTCGATGCTTAGTGGGCTGAATCCCCTTTAACAGAGGAATATGTGGCCAAGGGCTCATTCATATAAGTATGACAAATCTTCAATTGTATTAGGAAAAATGCATTATTCTACAAGGTATCGGCAACTAAACCCTAACTATATTCAAAATAAATGATGTTATTCGTATCGATAAATACCTTGATGTTGTGGTATGAACTCCTTGGATGATAGTGGTGACTCTTATTAACTCCAGACTGTGGGTTACTCCTTCCTATAAGAATCTACTGGATTGGATCCTAGTTAAAAACATCTTGATGAGACTCTAGAAGCATGTGTTTTCTAATGTATTTAGCACATATTTTAGTAGCTTTCGTATGGCTGATTGCTAGGTTTAAGTAGGCTTACATAACAAGAGGTTTGAATAGCCTTTGTTGGTTTCTTGTCTAAATCCCTCTTTGTAAATTATTTAGATCTAATGGATTCTATGTTCTTACGAGCCTAGATCATATTTTGTGAGCTTCATTGTAGATCGCTCGTAAGCACTTCAGAGTAGATTAGTGAAGGCTATTCGCAAGGATGGTAGTGGATTCTTTGTTCTTACGAGCATCTAGATCCTATTTTGTGAGCTTTATTGTAGATCACTCGTAAGCATTTCATAGTATATTAGTGAAGGATATTTGCAAGGACGATAATGGACTGAAGGCCACACAATTAATTTTTGTAGTAAATGGGATGCACCAAAGAAAAAGAATTAGTGTTTGGAAGAATTAGAAGATTGGCACGATCAGTGCCTCTTTGCATGACCCATGCAACCTAATGGCTCGAGAGGCTAAGTACTGGCACAGAACGTGTCCTTTAGCACATGTTGTGCGCCCTGAAGGTTAAGACTTTAAGTTCCAGTCCATGCCCCGCAACCATATGTGTCGTCGTGCCATCAGAAGCCAAAGATTTCAACTTCATTCCGTGGCCCACGTTGCTCAGATGGCAAAATGAACCTTCCAATCCGTGGCCCACAAGGAATTATGCAGGCCGCACGCTCAGTTTGGCCAGGAACTTCCACCAGTCTGCATCTCGTGTGATTTTGCATGGGCTGTGCGGCGCAGGTTGCATGATATTGCACGCCACGTGGCTGCTAGGTTTTCCTTTGTTGGGTTTTCTCTAAGACCCATTTACACCTACTATATAAGGGGCACTGGTTTACTTTGGTTTAGAGAACCTTCATAATTGTAATTTTAATTTCTTAGTTCTAAGAGTAGGTAAAGAGAGAAATAGACTAACTCTTCTCTCTTCTTTTATTATTTCCTAGTTTATGCCTATGGCATTGAATCCAATGATTGAGTTGGGTTCAACGTCCATGGAGTAATGTAATTGTTTGGGGATTTAATTTGTATTCATGACTAGGTAATAATTTTGTGAGGTTCTAGATCTTCATATCTTTTATATTTATGAATATTCATGTTTAATTTGGGATTTACATTCTTGTGACATGTGTGTGTATATATATACATATATATATATATACACACATATATATATATACATACACATCTGTATGTATACATACATATGTATATGTGTATGTGTATGTATACATACAGATGTGTATGTATACATACATATGTGTATGTGTATGTACATGTGTATGTATATATATATGTATATGTACATGTGTATGTATACATATATGTATATGTACATGTGTATGTATACATACACATATACATACACATATACATTTACATATGTATATGTACATATACGTATAGAAGGAGTATTTTCCACCGACCTACTTGTTTGAGATATAAATGTTTGTAGTTTATCTTTAATAGAAACTACTTGTTCTCCTATTGCCCTAAGATACAGGTTTGTATAATTTTATTGTTCTAGTAAGGCATTTAATTGTTTAACTGTAAGTTGTAAGGTATCTTCTTCAAACAACTTAGAGAATACTTCGAAATTTATAGTTTTCCCCTGATTTTCTATTTGAAAGGAGGATTGAGGTGGATATTCTGATCTTAAGATTTTTCCATCTGATAATTTATAACTTCTTTCAGTTGTTGAAATATAAGGCTCAATATAATAAGTTAAAAACCATGGGACAAAATAAACAATACTATTATATACTCCCTCCGTCCCGCCAGTAATGGCCGAATCACTTTTTGGGCACTATTCTGTATCAAAGTTTGACCGCATATTTG
>JAUOBV010027304.1:0-14446 GCA_032360425.1 Rubia occidens
GCATTGAATGGTTTGATTGATCGCCTTCATGATGAAGAACTTAAGAAGAAGTTGGCAAGTACTTGGATTACTTATTCAAGTTTGTCAATTAACTGAAGACATTATGAAGAACACTATAATTTTTTTCCCAATGAGTTTTTTTAGTGAAGTAGTGTGATGATTGTAAACATTATTTTTAATTCAGTTTGGGCTTATTAGACTGGAGAGCTCGACCATGTTGGCTTAGAAGAGCTGATCGAAAATAATAGTCCATTAGGGTTTAGAATATTCAGTTTTATTCCGATTAGAATTAGATTTCATAAGATTAGATAAGGTAATATTTTCTAGTTTAATTCTAGTTATATGCGGCCGATTTAGGGTTAAAAGTAGAAGTTTAGTTAAATATGGTTTTAGCTTCTTCAAGCTGCCATAAGTTGATGCAGATTCCAATTGTGTTTAGGGTTGATGTGCTCGAAATTCACCTCTATTTAAAGAGAGATTCAGACGAGTTTATACTCACCTTTTTATCAATCATATATTCAAAATTTTGAGACATTCCCATCATTTATATTGTTTTTTAACCCTGCATGCTAGTTACTTTTCAATTTCCTTTATAAGCTAATCCTGCTGCGGGCTATTTAGAGAACAAGTCAGAGTTGAGTGTACTCTGCGGGTTAGACGTTGCAATTTCGTGCATTTATATTGAGTTGGGAAAGATTCTCAGTCTAAAAAAATATTCGATATTCCATAATCCATAATCCAGAGTCTTCGCAAGGAGATTCATATCAATTGGTATCAGAGCAAAGCAAAATATCTGTGGCCAAAAATCTTCAGGGGTTATGAGTTTTGGTTTTTAATTTATTTTTGAAATTTGTGTATTAAAATTGTAAACTCTTTCGTGTCTTATTCGAACTATTTTTGTTTGATCTTTCTTAGTAGGAAGGTTGAATCTTGAGTTGAAGGACGTTGAAGGGTCTGAAAGTTAGAATACTTCAGAATTACTCTCCGCCTCACCTTCTTCAATCGATTCAGGAGGACTTTGAAGGGTCTGAGCGTTAACATGTATTATCCACCTTCACCACTTGGCCAGTTTCATAGATCTAAGTAGCTTATATAGTTTATGTGCTTGTGATATTTTTCTTCAACTCTTCGGAAAAAAATTTGCATGCTCATAATCCTAATTACTTTCATTCTCGTTCTTTGATTCTGTAATCTTGAATTGTTGCTTGATTCTAATTACATGTATAAAAAAGAGTCTTTTGTGTCATTTTCCATATATAGTGTCATATTCTTGATCCTTACGATCTTGAATACCTCGAAGTTCATTTGAATCATGAGGAAGTTTTCACAGTTTCTTTTTCCAAGTTTTTTATAGGCTTTAATTTTTCCAAAATATTTTCAAAAATAAAAAAAGGATTCAGATCGGAAATCAGGATTTGAAAATTTGGAAATTTGGGGTTGTTTTGTAATTTTCAGAATGTTTGGGGCCTGTTTTGTAATTTCTAAAATTTCTGTGGATTTACATGGCAGAAATTTTGGAAAGTTAAAATATGAGATTGTGTGAAAATTTTGTGAAAAGAGATGAATTTATAACTGCAAAATAAAGGAGAAAAAAAAGCAAGAGAGGAAAAATCCGATTCAAGATAGGAAAAGAAAACTAAATCCTAGTTGAGAGAGTAGAAGTTGAATTTCTATATATAGAGGGCTTGGGTTGAAGGAATTTCTATATCAGAAAGGTTCCAGGTATTTTTGAATTCTTGAAGGAATTGGGGTTAAAATTCTTAATCCCATTTGATTTTAGGAAATCATATTTTATTATCGGAATTTTGTTGAACCCTATATTAAGCGTTTTTAATTGATCATAACTTCTTCGTTATAGCTTGGATTTGAGCCATTCAACTTGCGTTTTGTTCCTTATTCTTTGTAGGATTTTGAATTATAATTAGTAGAGCCTGTTTCGGAGTTTATATATTTTTGAATTTCTAAATAAGTTCTGCAATACTTTATTCCTAAAATTGCTTTGAATTGCGGTTATTTGATCAAATTCCCCACATATTAACCTTCGCATTGTGATTTGTGATTGCTATGCACTTGGAGAGTGACCTTACTAAGAAATGTTAAGGGGGGATTTTTATTACTCACCGTTTAATTTCTTCTTAGCAGTTTAGCGAAGATGGCGGATGATCCGTTCGTCTCTCTGTTTGTTGGCAGTCCCAACAATCGACCTATAAATAATGTCATGGATGTCACGAATTCCATAATAAGAGAATGTTAGAGATTGTCTAGGAAGGTAGATGAGTTGGCAAAACCTACGTCACCTCTTTTTGGAAGACAAGTTGAATCTGCTTGTGACATCAAAGGTTTGAAGTATGATATTCCTAGATTTTATGGTCGATATAATCTTGAGAAATACTTGGATTGGGAGAGGCAGATCGAGAACATATTTGATTTTTACAAATACCGTGAGAAAGAGAAGATCAAAGTCGCACAGTATTCTTTCGCTCATTATGCCACAAAATGGTGGGAGAATTTGAAAGAATCAAGATGCCTTGCTGGTAAAAGACCTATCTCCACCCGGGAGAGATTGAAGATCAAGATTCGATTATATCATGTTCCACGAACATATTTGATTAAGCAATATTCATGTCTCATAATAGAAAGATCTAATTTTGGCTATGACAGTCAAAGGTAAGTCTTTGATTTCAGTTATCCTAATTCGACCATGGGTGGTAAAACTTCAAATATGGTTGATCGAGAAAACCCTAATTTTTCCAAAACATACTGAAATTCACTATTCGAACCCATTGATCGAAAAATGACTTCATCCAATCAACCATCTAGTCAAATTCCAGGCAGTTTCTACTTTGTCAAATACAGTTTCTTCTAACACTCCTACATGTGTTTAATTGCAATGAACAAGGACATGTTCACGATAACTGCCCCCATGATTTTTTTTGACAACGATGGAGAAGGAAGATGATGATGATCTGCCTGCATGGTATGGCAGCGAGGAGGAACAGGTAGATAAAGAAGTCATCATTGATGATAAAGAAGTTGCCGAAATTACTACCCCACAAGGACCAAGTAATTTTGACAAAAATACTGTCAATTATGACAAAGAAACAGTAAATGTTGGCATACACAAGTTCCAAGTCGATCCTAAGGCTGGTAAGACCGGTAAGTCGCAGAATGATTATGAAAAGTCACATAAAGTATTGTCTTCACATCTTAGTCCTTTATCTTCTATCTATGTGATGAGGAACGAACAATCTATTGACTCTGATAAATCGTTTAATGCTTCTATAAGATATGTGAATCATGTGTTGACTCATCATTATTTTGTTCTTTTATTATACTTGAAAGAAAAAAACTATGACAAAGAAGATAATCCTGTAAATATGCTTTCACGGTTTGTTAATTTGTTACAGGTATTCGAGGATGTTTTTCTAGGTTATTTGATTCCTGTTTCGAGGATGAAACTTTTCGACCCTGGAGGGAATGATACGAATATCAAAGGAACGTATGGAAGGTGCATGTGAATGTACAACATTGTCATTGGAATAAATTTATAATTTCAATCATTGATACGTGGAAAAGAGTACATCGTATGCATGAAGAACATCCGAGGAAATATTTTACTATCATTCCAGGAAAGCCTAGAAGACCTTTGCCAGGAATACACAATACTCTTTTTTCGACTGGGTTTTTTAGTGAGGTTGTGTAATTTTGACATAATTATAAGTGGAAACACCGACAACCAAAATGTTACTAATGTCCTTCTTCATTCCATGTATTCCAGAAGAAAGAAGTGAGGATTTATAAATTTATAATTTATAAATTCTTACATTTGGCCACATGGGCCTTGTAATAGGTAGATTTTTGGTTGAATACTATTAGTTAGTTATTTAATATGTCAATTTCAGCTATGGCATTAAAATTTCAGCCGAAATTTATTTCTTTTAGGATAATATTAGGACATTTAATTGTAGTTATTTTGGACAAAGAAGACAAATTATATTTGAACTAGGTTTCTGCAGAATCCTGTATTCTTTTGATTGCTGAAATATCCTCTATAAAAAGAGAGAGATGGCCGTGTATTTTACACAACTTTTACCAATCATATATTCAAAATTTTGAGTACTTCTCATTTTTTTATTGTCTCTTAACCCTGCGAGCTAGTTAAGTTTCAATCTTTTTGTTAAGTATACCCTGCGGACTAGACGCTTATAAAGAATATTTGAGATCTAAACCTGCAGGTTATTTAGAGAGCAAGTTGGAGTTGAGTGTACCCTGCAGGCTAGACGCAGCAATTTCATGCATTTATGTCAGGTTTGGCTGAAACCCTAGCAAGAGAAAATATCTAATTTTCCGCAAACCAGAGTTTTTGCAAGGAGATTCATACCAAAATTTAAGCTATAAAATCTAAAACTTTCATAAATGGTCCCAGTCAGAACTCCATGAAGAAGGATTCTAGAAGAAGAGTGAGCGAGTGAACTCGCCGCTCCGACTTCTCCGTTGGTGACCCGAACGAACACCTCCACAACGGTACAACCTGGGTCAGGTAGACCTTGGTAGCATTTTGGATCCGGCGGCGCTTGCAGATTGAAAGGTTAAGAGAAGAGCGGTCGGGAGGAGTCAAGAAATTGGATGATGACCGGTTTGAGGTAATTAGTTGTATCTAGTGCCATATATGAAGGTGATTAAATGATGACCGATTGTCTTCCAAAAGGAAAATGCATAAACCACCATATACAGTTAATGATGAGGCTCTTCGTTTAAGGCTATTTTGGAAACATAATCATATTTAATGCACTAAATGTGTAGTAATTAACAAAAAAATCAAATAAATGCAGATATTATTTTACTTGCCGATAAAAGCTTATGTGGAAAGATGATGTGGTTAAGTGTGAGAATGACACATGGACAAAAAAGTTACTGTATTAGTATGATTTATAGATAGTGAGATAAGATTATTATAATGTCGATTGTCCAATTTCAATTCTCCATTTTAAAATTAATTATTTAAAATCAAAGATTGTGGTGGGATTCAACACTTTAATTCATATCAACCTTTTTTAACCTTTCACTTTACTACCACATGTTAGAAGCTAATTCAATTATCAATCCCCTTCGCTGCCAAGCAAGCCTTATGATATATAAACACAAAAAAGTATCACATCCCTAAGTTTGTGTTGAGCGTATATATTGGTGGTTAGAGCTATCATTTCCATGTTAGTTCATTCAGAGAGGAAGATTTATGCATTTGAAATTTTGTGAAAGATACTAATATAAAAATAGTTACACATCAAATACCGTAGAGAAATGAGATTACAATGACAAATTTATAAATACTGTATACATATGTTTTGTAATTTTAAATTACATATTTTATATGAGCTTCAAATTACTTATTACAATCAACTATTTATGTTAACATATGTTTTACTTTAGTTATTAATCTTGCACGATAGAAGCACATGTACTAGAGCAACAAAGCATTGTGTGATATGCATTAGAAAGAAAATGTATCACCTTCATACCTTGCTCCCATTAATTTTTCAGCCATAATTTTAACATTGATTTATGTTTAGCTATTGTAGGTTACTGCAAGAATAAGAAATATTTGAAAGCCTCCTCAACTTCTGAGAGTACAATTTAAAATATGATTTATATGTATATATACAAGTACAATCATACTACCTTGGTCATTATAAGTATGAACCAATTTATTATTGATTATGCCAATAATTTTTGACAAATACACAACAATTACATTGCACGGTAGTTTCCCATTATTAATATAAATATTATGAGAATTGCACTGCACGAAAGTTACTCTTTATTAATATGAATATTCTGGATGCACAGTATATGACAATTTATTTCTGAAATAAAAAATAGAGACTTAGTTTGAAAAGGTATGAAACCTCAGAAGATTTATCATTTAGGTCGATGTTCATATATTTTTGGATTCATGAATTATATTCTTAGAATTGGAGGAGCGTAATGTTTTGCTGATCAATATGTTTTATTGTCACTATCTCATGTCTATGTTTTAGATTAATTATTATTTCAGATAAGCACCTCACTTGTTATGTTTAAAAATTAATGGATGATGAGAAAGCAGCTGGAAGAGTTGAACTCCATCTTGCAAATTCGCATTCTTTGCACCTATGAAAGATTACCACGGCCAAATTATTCAAATTTTGTTATGTATATAAGAATAGTGAGATGAGATTATTATAATGTAGTTTGTCCATCTTCAATTCTTCATTTTAAAATTAATTATTTGGAATCAAAGATTGTTGTTGGATTCAACACTTTAATACATACCTACTTTTTTTCCTGTTTCACTACATTACAATATGTTAGAAGCTGATTCAATTATCAACCCCATTTGCAGCAAAGCAAGTCTTAGGATCTACAAAAAAGAAAAAGTATCCAATCCCCAGATTTGTTATGAGAATATATATTGGTTAGAGCTATCATTGTCGTTTTAGTTTATTCAAAGAGGAAGATTTATGCATCTGTGAAATTGTAAAAGAGACAAATATAAAAAAGTAGTTACAAATCAAATACCGTAGAGAAATGAAATTACAATGACATATTTCTTAATATTGTGTACATATGTTTTGTAATCTCAAATTAAAAATTCTATATGAGATTCAAATTACTTATTACATTCACTTATTTATGTTAACATATGTTTTACTTCAATTAATAATCATGCATGATGGAAGCACATATACTAGAGCAACAAAAGCAGTGTGTGATATGCATTAGAAATGAAATGTATCACCTTCATACCTTGCTCCCATAAATTTTCAGCCATAATTTTAACATTGATTTTATGTTTAGCTATTGTTGGTTACTGCACGAATAATAAATATTTGAAAGCCTTCTCAACTTCAGTGCGAACAGTTAAAAAATATGATTTACATGTTTATTTAAAAGTAAATCACACTACCTTGATCATTGAAATTACGAACCTCAATATTACTGATTATACCAATAATTTTGACAAATACACAATAGTTGCTTTGCACGGTAGTTGCCCATTACTAATATAAATATTCCGAGAATTGCATTGCACGGAAGTTGCTCATTATTTATATGCATGTTCTAAATACATGATATAAGGCAAGTTTTTTTTTTCAAAACAAAAACCGGAGACTGGGTTTAAAAGGGTATGAAACCTAAGAATATATTTTTTCCTTTTTGGTCAATGTTCATATATTTTTGGGTTCGTAAATTTTATTCTTAGAATTGGAGCAGCATAATATTTTGCTGAACAATATATTTTTTGTTGCTATTTCATGTCAATTTTTTAAAATTATTTATTACTTTAGATAAACCCCTCACTTGTTATGTTTAAAATTAATGGATGAGGAGAAAGCACCAGATGGAGTTAAACTCAATCTTGCAAAGTTGCACTCTTTTCACCTATGAAAGATTGTCATGCCCAAAATATTCATATTTTGGTATGTATATAGAAGAATAGTGAGATGAGATTATTATAATGTAGATTGTCCAATTTCAATTCTTCATTTTAAAATTAATTATTTGGAATCAAAAACTGTGGTGGGATTAAACACTTTAATACATATCTACCTTTTAGAAGCTTTCACTACACCACCACATGTTAGAAACTGATTCAATTGCCAGCCTCATTCGCTGCAAAGCAAGTCTTATATAATCTATAAACAAGAAAAGGTGTCACTTCCCTATATTTTTGTTGAGAATATTTATTGGTGGTTGGAGCTATCATTTTCATGTTAGTTTGGTCAAAGAAGAATATTTATGCATTTGTGAATTTGTGAAAGAGAATAATATAAAAAATAGTTACATTAGACCAAAAAAATTACTAATGAATTGCTCAAAAAACCGATATGCTCTCTAACTTCTCTCCTACCTAATACTCTCTCTAAACTTTACTTTTACAGCTGCCGATAACGGCTACAATCACACAGCTTCTTCCCGGTAACGGTAACTTCACCTTCACCATGGCGGCTCCGCCAATCGGCGAGAGCCCGCCCACTTACTTACAGTCACTTCTGACCTCACGCCACAACCTAAATCCAACATTTCCGATTACCCTCCATCCACTTCGTCAATTCAAAGGAGAAACGGCATGTATCTTCCCACAGGCGGAGATCGAAGAAATAGCAATCCCTTTCGGACATGCTCTTATTGGCAAATTCTCGAAGGGTAGACCATCTCTCGAGCTGATCAGAAACGAAATGAAGAAGATCGGACTCCAATCTGACTTCCAGGTAGCAGTGATGGACTCAAGGCATGTGCGCCTAACCTTCAACAATGAGAACGATCGACACAAAATCTGGAGTAAACCGGTATGGTTTCTTGGCAATCAACTGATGAGAGTCTTGAAATGGACGGTAGATTTCGATCTAGATGAGGAACCCCCGTTTGTCCCTATTTGGTTTAATATCGAATATCCCCCAACCCACTACTTCCACCCGGTAGCACTGAAAGAGATTGGGGATTCTTTAGGAAAGTTCATACAGGTAGATTCCCCCACAAAAAACCTTACCAGACCTTCGATTATAAGGATGTGCGCTGAGTTTGATCTTCGAAATCCCCTCCCTGATAGGATTAGGCTAGGGTCAATCGCTAAGAATAAATGGTTCAATATAATCTATGATTCCAAGCCAGCATACTGTTTCACCTGTTTAAAATTAGGCCACTCCAGTGACATTTGTAGAAGGAATGCCAAAGGGAAGTCTCCAATCCCTAATCAAACTTTGGAATCTGTTTTTCAACCGACTTTGGTTCTTTCTCCTGAAAGAAATACTAACACTCAGGCGGAGACTATGCTACAGAGGGAAGGCTGCCCTACTTCAGCTCAGAAGGAGTCAAGCCTGGAGGGGAGGTCAAACTCTGGAGGGGTGGTTTTTGCAGAGCCAGATAATAAATCTCCAAACATGAACTTGCAGTCTGAATCTCCAAAAAAGCTAAAAAGCAGGGCCAAGAGGACAAAGGAGGTGTGGAAAAAGATTGGCAGCACTTGTATAGCCAGTTCTTCAGGTCAATCTCCTTCAGAGAAAGACCTAGACTGCATGAGTCAGGGCTCTGAGGTCTTTCATGATGCGGTCTCTACCCAAGTTAGTCCGGAATCAACCACATTTTCGGATGAAGAGTTTGCACTGATATCCAGTATCCAAGATAAATTTATGAGTTCTCACTTTAAGGATGATCTCTCTTCTCTTTACTCACCAACTCTTAAAATCCACAGCTACGATACTCTAGCTTTAGTGCCATATGAAGAGCCTGTCCCTACACAAAACTGTTTTGCTATCTTGCAGGATTTTATGCAGGCAGAATGTGAATCGGGTGACTCTAACACAAAAGATGTAGCTTTAATGGAAATGGAGGATACTGATTTGGAAACTGATGTTTCTTCCATCAATTCTGAAGATAGCTTGGATTTGGAAACTGCTTCTCTCCAAGAGATTAAGGTGCATTCTTCCCCTTCTGGTGTAATTTCTACTTATGTATCCAATGAAAACCACAGTAGGGCAAAGAATAAAAGAGGTGCGGAGAGTAAAATGAAGAACTACTTTACGGGACTTAATATGATCCTCAGGTCAGCTAATAGGAAAAAACAAGATCTGTTTGATGATTAGACACAAAATTATATCTAATTTCTTGGTATGGAACTCGAGAGGGTTCAATAAATCTATTGTTAGAATTAAATCTCTAATCATTAGACACAAGATATCTCTCCTATGCCTAATTGAACCAATGCATGATAATAATGAAATCATAAATCTTAAAATGAAATTAGGATATCCAAACCATTTCTGTGCAAACAACCAGAAAATCTGGCTGATGTGGGATGATTCTATTTCTTGTCATCTTTATTCACAATACTCTCAATGCTTAGTAATGAGAGTTTCTGATAAATGCAATATGATCCCTTGGCTGGCTATATTTGTCTACGCAAAGACTTTAAGATCACTTAGGAGGCAACTCTGGTTAGATTTGTTGGACCTGCCAGATGGACCTAAAATGTTGATTGGTGATTTTAATGTGATTACGTCACAGGCTGAATATAAAGGGAGTAGTATCCCAAACCCTGATAGTATTTCTGACTTTAACGAAGTAATGGATGCCATGAAACTTATGCATATTAATACTGTAGGTCCTTTATTTACATGGTCTAATAACAGATTACATGGGAGGGTGTACAAGAGATTAGATAGGGGATTGTGTTCTCAGGAATGGAGTTCCTTGTTTCCAAACAGTTCTATTCAGATTCTGAATAGAACTGGTTCAGATCATGCCCCTATGTTTCTGTCGATCCAAACATCCCAAATAAGTCTCCCCAAACCTTTTAGATTCCAATTGATGTGGCTTAATAGGGAAAATGAACTTAGAGCTTTAGTAGAACAGAACTGGAATATGCCTTGTCACCTACACGGATTGGAGCTTTTCAGTTTTAAGCTTAGGAGATTAAAAACTGTTTTAAAACAGTGGAATAGAGAAATCTTTGGAAATGTTAATGATAACATTAAAAAGGCAGAAGATGAGGTCTGTAGGGCTGAACATGAACTGCTCACAGTAGATAATGAAGAAAATCATTGTAACCTTAATAGGGCAAAAGCAATGCTTTTAAGAGCTTTAAAAGAAGAATCTCAATTTTGGCAACAAAGATCTAAGGTTAAATGGCTTAAACTGGGGGATAATAACACCAAATTTTTCCATATGGCTAATAAGGAAAAAAACTCT
The DNA here is from genome assembly GCA_032360425.1 of Rubia occidens. NCBI lineage: Eukaryota > Viridiplantae > Streptophyta > Magnoliopsida > Gentianales > Rubiaceae > Rubia > Rubia occidens. The sequence continues at coordinate 10,729 of JAUOBV010027304.1, forward strand.
AAAACGATGATTACTAAGATTAAAAGTGAAGCTGGTGTTTGGTTAACTGATCAGGAAGAGATCTCTAAGGAGGGGGTTAGTTTTTTCCATAATCTATTAACTCAGAATAGCCTTGATCCTTCGGGTGCACATATTAATACCTTTCTACAGTTTATTCCGAAGGTATTTTCAGATGAAACAAATCATGCTATACTGCGGTTGACTGATATGGAAGAGATTAAACAGATTATTATGCAATCTAATCAGGACAGCTCTCCGGGTCCTGATGGATTTCCTGCAAAATTTTATCTTTTTTCTTGGGACATAATTAAGTTTGATTTGATGGAAGCTGTAAATCAGTTTCTTTGTGGCTGCACTATTCCTCATGCTATTTCAGCCACCTGGATTACATTGATTCCAAAAAAATCAACTCCTGTAACTTTTGCTGATTACAGACCTATAAGTTTGTCAAACTTTTTAAATAAGATCTTCTCCAAATTGTTAATGGAAAGATTGAGACCTTTTATGGGGGATCTTATATCTAAAGAACAAACAGCTTTCATGAAAAATAGGGACATTGCGGATAATGTTATTCAAATGCAACAAATGGCAAGATTTTTAAACAATAAAGGTGATAATAACAATCTCATTCTGAAATTGGATATGCACAAGGCATTTGATATGGTCTCATGGGGTTTCTTGAATTCAGTGCTTCTTAGGTTTGGTTTTTCTGGATCTTTAGTGAAACTGATTTTAGGAAACATCTCTTCTGCAACTTTTTCTGTCCTATTTAATGGAGTTCCTCATGGATTTTTTAAGTCTACTAGGGGTATAAAACAAGGCGATCCTTTATCACCTTTTTTGTACAACATTTTATCTGAAACATTTTCAAGAACTCTTAAAGCTTTTTTCATAAATGGTCATTTGCAATACTTTTTTACTACTGCGAATGCCATAAGGGTTACACACATGATGTATGCGGATGACACCGCAATCTTTCTAAGGGGAGGGATACAGAATTTGAGGGCTTTGAAGAAGTTCCTTGATGCCTATCAGTCTACTTCAGGCCAGGTAATAAATTTCCACAAAAGCGAGTATTTCTTTGGAACCAAGGCTTCACCTGCCAATCATAGACGGGTAAGGACACTACTGGGGATGAAAAAAGGTACCCTTCCTTTTAAATATTTGGGTGTACCCATTTTTACTGGTAGGAATAAAACTTCTCATTTTCAGGAGATAATCGAATTGGTGGATGTCAAATTCAATAACTGGAAAAATAGATGGTTATCACAGGCTGGAAAATTAGTGCTCATTAAATCTTGTATTCTTTCTCTTCCTGTGCATATATTTGCTACTGTCATTCCACCTAAAAAGGTAATAAAACTCCTTGAAAAAAAATCAGCAGCATTCTTGTGGGGTTCTACTGAATTAGGAACGAAGAGAGTATGGAGGTCCTGGGATAAGATTACTTTCCCTACAGAAGAAAATGGTTTAGGGATTAGGGATTTACACACTTTCATTAGTGCTTTTTCATGTAAGCTATGGTGGAAATTGCAGAGGAATGATACAATATGGACCTCTTTCTTATGGTCTCTCCCAGACTCATCCAAAAATTGTCATCTGTGGAAGAGAATTACTGCTGTAACATCTTTTTGCAATGACTCATCTAGGATTATTCCAGGAAATGGCGAATGTAGTTTCTGGAATGGAAACTGGTCTGGGGAAGGACCTTTATATTATAAATGGCCTCTTATAACAGTGCCTTTCCCAGACCATTCACTAGCTATGGTCATAGAGTCTAGATCACAACTCATCCCAATTCTGGAGCCACACTTGGCTACCAATATTATTTCTATGTTGCAGGTAATCCACCTCAATCTTAATCATAGGGATAGAATGGTATGGACTCCAGCGGTTGATGGTAACTTCAGCATCAAATCAACTTATAACAGGATGCGGACATCAAGAAATAAAAGTTTATCGCTTCAGCGGATCTGGACAAAGTTCATCCCAGGTAAAATTTCCTTTTTCATTTGGAGATTGATGAACAATCTGCTTCCCTTTGATGATATTCTCCGGAGATTTGGATTTAACATTGCATCGAAATGTTGTAAATGTCATAGTGTTGACTCCATGGATCATTTCTTTAACAACTGCAAGTTTGCTTTAGACATTTGGCAAGAGGTGCATATATTAATGGCCATTCCAACCAGATCTTTCTCATCTATATGGAATAGACTTTCTTTTTACATCAATAATCCAGCCACCTCTTCATTCCATAGTAACATAATAAGGATCCTTGCACTGTGTACCTTTTGGGAGATTTGGAAAGCAAAAAATTCTCAGATATATGATAATGTCAATTGCACAGCTGCATCTGTTGTGTCAAAGGTTAAGAATTCTCTGTATTCTATCTCCTATGCTTTTCCCATGAAGAGATCTACACAAACTGATTCTCACTGGACCTCTCTTGGCTTGATCCCAAAGAACTCTTATACACTTAGAATGACACCCAGGGTCTGCAATTGGAAACCACCATGTTTCGGAGTGAAATGTAATGTTGATGCATGTTTCAATAATTCGGAAAACTCATCTCATGGTTTGATTTATAGGGATGTAAAGGGTAAAATGTTGGCTGCTTTTTTTGTTAGAAAGCGAGCAGAATCTGCTTTGGAGGCTGAGATCAATGCAATTGAGATGGCACTTACTTTTGCTGCTCAAGAACATTTTAATCTCTCTGTCATTGAATCGGATTGTTTAAATGCAATTACGTTCATTGACCAGCCCCTAAAGGCACCTTTTCCTCTATACCTTACTTGCAGAAACATAAAGGATTTATTGGGATCGGTTGAGATGAGTCATGTTTATAGGGAATGTAATGTGGTGGCAGATTCTATAGCCAAATCTGGTCATAGTTGGAGTCCTAATATTTCCACATGTAAAATTGAATGGCAGAACCTCGATTCAAAAACTAAAGGGATGATTCTATTGGATGAAATCGGTTTTCCCAACATTAGAAATGTCAGATATCATCCTCCGTGATCTACTTTGGAGTGTGTCATTAATGATTCGGCTGGCACCTTTTACCTTTCGAAATACATGTACTACTGATCTTTTTGTTGGCAGGTGGCGAAGGAGGATGTGAGATGAAGGGCTACACGGATGAAGGGCAGCAAAGCTGGGATAGTGAAATGAAGGGCTACACGGATGGTGGCTTTTGAAAAAATATATTCAAGTTCTACGGAGGAATACCAATTATCATGAGCTGCTGCATTTTAGGAGCTGGAAATTACAAAATCTTTGATTTACTCTAGATTCGGAAGTACTAGATCCCCCCATGTTTCGGCCTTTTTTAACTAATACGAGGGGCGGAGATTTAACAGATGGAAAGATGGAAACACATGGTGGTTTTTTGGGAAGGACTTCTAAACATCCTTACAAGTCTCTAATTAATGTAATAGTATTGAAATTAGTGATGGTTTCATGTAATTATAACTTGGATATTTTGGTCTTCAAAGGCAAGGGGAGCCTTAATATAACCCCAATCTATTAAAAAAAATTATTCAACAACCTTATTTATTTGTACTATGAATAACTTAATATGAGAATGAATGGTTTGTGGATTAAAATATTTATATAACATTAAAAATATTTATAAATATAATTTGAGTCCGTCTCTTGAAAGACGGTCTTTCCATAAGTCATGGAAAGACCAAGGTTTAAAGTGTAAATTAGAAGA
>JAUOBV010027408.1:0-14445 GCA_032360425.1 Rubia occidens
TGAAGATAAAGTCCAAGTCTGATTGCGCTCAAGTGCATTAATCTCATCAGCCATAGCATCACGCCAATGAGCATACTGGAAGCCTCAGAGTAAGTGGTGGGATCTGCACTAGAAATTACTGCATCCAAAAATATAGAATGCGTACTGGAAAATTTATCACAATTTACAAAATCAGTTAAAGGATAGAGAACACCCAAGGAATGTGATGTTGCATGTGTGGTTGTAGCAGTGGGGGGTTATTAATATCAGCAACAGAGTAAACATAATCTTGCAGATAAGTAGGAGGTCGAAGATCACGGCCACTCCTTCGTGGAGTAAGCAGCTCAGACTGAGGTAGCAGCACCAAAATATTTTCCGGCAAGCCAGGCGTCGGAGACGAGCCAGAGGGAGGAGAGCTGGGCGATGCAGCAGTCGGAGTCGCAGCTGATGACGAGTGGTCAGTGGCGGACGGCGCGTCAAGCGTGTGAAACTCGGTATCTGCGGTGCATTCGACGCATGCGGTACTGGTATGACCGGTGACAGGTCAGCAGCCGGTGGCGGAGAAGAGGCGGCCGGCGGTGGGGAGACGTGGGGTCGCAGAATACGGAAATTGATCTTCATAAAAATCAGCATCCCGACTGTTAAAGAAAGTCCGAGTGGTCAAGTCCAACAGACGGTAACCTTTCTTTCCGGCAGGGTAACCAAGAAATACACAACCGCGACTTCTTGGAGCAAACTTATCACGAAATCTGGGAACGTAGGCTGCAAAGCACAAACAACCAAATACGTGCAATGTTTTGTAATTTGGAGTATGTCCATAGAGTAATTCAAATGGTGTACGCCCATTGAGTTTCTTCGTGGGTGTCTGGTTGATCAAATAAGCAGCAGTAAGTACACATTCTCCCCAAAACTCAATAGGCAGATTAGCTTGAAAGCGCAGAGCACGAGCCACATTTAACAAATGGAGATGCTTGCGCTCAACACGACCATTCTGTTGTGGAGTATCAACCATGGATGTCTAAAAAATAATCCCAGACTCAGCAAAGTAGGATCTCAAAGGTAGAAATTATGTACCATTATCAGCCCGTACACGTCTGACCACACGACCAAACTGCCTCTTGATCAAAGCACAAAATTCAATAAAGCTAGATGCTACCTCAGACTTAGCAGCTAATAAATACACCCAAACAACTCAAAAATAATCATCAACTATAGTTAAAAAAATAAAATTTACAACTAGAAGATGGTGTGCGATAAGGCCCCCAAACATCACAATGAATCAATTCAAATAAAGAACTAGCATTCGAAGAGCTCAAAGAGAAACTATTTCTAGTCGGTTTTTCTCTATGACACACAGAGTAAGGCATAGAAATATTATTTGTGCTAAATCAAGAGTAGAAACAGAAGACAACACCGCATGGGACGAATGACCAAGACGTTGATGACATAAATCAGATGTAGAAACTGTAGCTACTGTCGGAATTGACTGTGAGATATGAGACTGAGCACGTGTATCCAGCACACAAACCCAATAAACTCCCCCTTGCTGTTCACTCATGCCAATCACAGTCCTTGTACTGATTTTCTGTAAAATGCAATAACTTTCAATAAACAAAGCTAGACATTTTAAGGCAAACAACAATCTAGAGCATGATAATAAGTTGCATCTTAGTGTAGGTATATAAAACACATGAGTAAGAGTGATATCCCCAAAGTGCAAAGAACCATATTGTGCAGAAGATGATAAAGACCCATCATGCAGTAAAACATAATAGAATAGGTAGCGGCAGTAATGTCAATCAGAGAACCTTTGTCACCAATCATGTGATATGAAGCTTCCAAATAGAGAATCCAAGGTAATGAAGGCTTACCTGACCCATGGTCAGAAGGGTAATTGTACTTCATTGGTTGTCAAACTAGAAAAGGGCCAAAATTTGATCGGGCATAGAAGCCATTGGTCGCAGACATAACACAAGATATTTATGTTGTTTAATATAAAAATAATGAAATAAAATTTTCCGAAAGGAGAGCAAATAATACGGCAGAAGCAACAGGACACGACAGATTGTCAGGTACATGGGCTGCGCATCTCTGCAATGACGCGTGTAAACACGGGCTTCTGGAAGGACGCATCTCTGCAATGATGCGTGCATCCACGTGCTTCTGGAAGTTTCACGCGTGTAACTAACACGCGCCTTTTGGTGTTTAGTCGGGTGGCCGATTTCACAGGTTTCGATAGAGTCTTGCCGGAGACGGAGGGAATCTGAACGTGGCGAAGAAGATGGAGAATCAGAGAATGGCAGTAAGGTAGCTCGTCGGCGGCAATGGGAGAACCAGAGAACGTAATCGGAAACACCGGGGTGACTACTGAAGCCAATTTTTTTTAATGGAGGTAAAGCAGCTTGGATCGGCGGTGTGTAGAGGTTAAGCGCGGACGACGACAGAGGCTGCGAGAATTTTTAGGATGGAAAATTTAGAGTTTAAGGTTTCAGAATTTTAGGCTCTGATACCATGTGGAAAAAAGGGTAATAATGTGTGTCTGTACTCATGCTTTGGATTACATTATATATTAATACAAAATACTTAAACTCAACTTGATATGTAATTGTAATCTAATTACAACTACATATATTACTATTCCTTAATAACAAGAAAGGTCTAGCACGGGTAGGGGGTGGATTCGGTACGGTAACCATCACTTTTTACTAATACCATGTACCATACCAACAATGTCAGTATATTATTTTTAAAGACCAATACAGTACTGAATCCTTTGTATATCAAAACATCGGTAAATGAAAAGGTTGGTTGCCATCGATATGGAATGGTAGAATACCACCAACTATAAAATATAGTTGATTAATATTTTTTTCATAAAATAAATTACATATAATTAAAATGTTCTACTGCATAATCTAAATTTTAGAAAGTTAAATATTCTCTAATCATAATAATGAGGTATGATAACATCACATTAAGAATTAAAATAAGGAAGTTATAAGAAATAAAGAAACTATAATTTTTTTGTAAGGCTTACAAGAAAAATGTTTGTTGTCAAAAAATTTAATTTAATTTTAAACTTTTACTAATATTAAATATATTGGAAGCAAAATATAAATTTCATATTTCAAATTATTACCATTGATTCTAATATTAGTGGATGACAAAATCTTAACGAAATAAAATCACAATTTTAACATAATAAGTTATTGTTTTTAATATATAAATGTATGGTACGTTACAGCAGTACCATGGTAATTTTTTTAATACCATTACTGTTTCATCACAAGCATGTGGTATGGTACGACCATACCACGTTATCGTTTACCAACATATTCAGTACAAATTATATGTGGTTCGGTTGGTACGGTATTTTGGCTCAAAATGCCAATTCTAGGCTCGGTGCAGCTCCTTGTACGGATGAAAGAAAACATCATCAAGGACAATGGGTGAACCAGCTGATGTAGCGAGCTCAAGAACCTCCTAAGGCACAGACGAAGGCTCCAGAAAGGCCGAAACATTAAGTGATACTGGTGTAGTCAAAGAGCTTGTATGCGTGGTAGGGAAAATGAGCTCATCAAACTAAGCATGGCGAGTGATGAATTCCTTCTTCGTGATAGGATCAAAACAGCGATAACTCTAGTACTGCGAACTTTAGCCCAAAAATATACACAACATACTCTGAGGTGCCAGCTTATGCGCAATACAATGGCGCAAAAATGGAAAAACTCTACAGCCATACAGATGGAAATTGGAATAATTAGGAGTCGTACCAAAAATAACAGAGAGCAGAGACTGATCAAGTAAAATCAGCATAGGCAACCTATTAATGATGCAGACTTTGGTAGAGAAAGCATCATACCAAAAAATAGTGATGAATGCCGGAATGAAACAACATCGACAATCATGTTTTAGTGATATAACAATGTTTCCGCTTCGCACGACAATTTTCCTCTGAGTGTAGAGAAATGAAAACTGATGATGAATGCCCTTAGAAGAAAAATGTGATCACATGCAATGATTAAGAAACTCAGTGCAACCATCATTGTGGAACACTTTGATTAGGGTGGAAAATGGGTTCCCAACCATTGCCTCAAAATGAAAATAAGTCTTGAAAAAATCAGACTTACGTCGTAGAGGATATAACCAGGTGAGCCGAGAAAAATCATCAATAAAAATAACATAAAAAGAAAATCTGACACGAGAAACAAATGGAGAAGGTCCCCAGAGATCACAATGAACTAAATCAAGTATGTGTGATGCACGTTTTAAATTATCACTGAAAGAAAGATGTTTTCCTTTAGCCATATCACAAGAAGGACACAAATGAGCCTTATGCAACAATAAAGTTACAGATAAATTAACAACCATTCCTATTTAAAGATGCAATAACAGAATGAGGAAAATGTTCTAAGCAACTATGCCATAGCTCAAATGATGCCTTGGCTTTACTTTAAAAAAAATAATACTAAAGCAGCACCACCATAATCTAAAATGTAGAAATCCCTCTCACTACGTACTCGACCCATGAGCTTCTTAGTAACCTCTTTTTGAATTAGTAAAATAATGATCATCAAAATAGACAAAAACATTCAAATATTAGGTTAGCTTGCTTATAGATAATAAATTCTTGGTATTATTTGGAACCACCAAAACATTAGAAAAAGTAAGAGAATTAGAAATTCGGGAATTGCATGTATGTGAAATATTTTAAAAAATAACCATTTCCAAAATAGGCCTAATAATTATCGTTATAAAGAGCGACGCTATCCAGATTTAAGAATTCGGACATCATGTGGTTGGTAGCTCCAAAATCTATGTACCAACCGGGAACAACATTATACTATTGAGGCTGCTATGACTGAGACGTATTTGCAGAATTGGAAATGTCTTCGTGAGATACATGAGAAAGCTTCCAACAAAAAGTAGCAAGATGACCTGAACGATGGCACCATTGGCACTGATAGGTGTCATCGCCACGACCACCTGGAGAATTTGAGCCGTTGTCGCGGGAGTGAGAAAGTTGGTGTCTAGCTCCATAGCCACGATCGCTACCACAATCTCCTTGGCCACTCTAGTTGTTACTGCAGCCTCCACAACCACGAGCTGGATCTCCAGATGGTTACTGAGAGGCAGTGAATATAGCATTTGTTGATCTGGTTATTGAAGTTTCACGATCTTTGTGAGAGAACTTAATAGCCTTAACCTTTGACACCAAAGTAAAAAATTTCAGAGGAGGTTCAATGAACTTCTGAGCAGATGCACACTCAGAGAAAGAGGAATTCATGCCTTGAAAAAATAGTAGGATGATCTCATTATTTGAAACAGTTCCACCCATATTGTAGAATTCATCAAGATGATTCTTAAAATGAGTATAAGAATCTTGAACACGGAGATCATCTTAACGAATACTCATCAAACAGTCACGAAGATGAAGATTACGTACACGAGAACTATTCAGGTATGGTGGATAAAACATTCATGCATGTGCGGAAGTCATAAGGCCATTGACAATAAACATGGAAGCGGGAGAGAGAGACGAGAACAACAAATTGAATCTCCTGATCTGTATAAACCCAAGTAGAATAGGCATCAAAAGCCGTTGATTGTCGGAGAACTCAGTGTAGGGGGAGATATGTCAAAATATCCCTTGTCAGCAGAGTAAGAGGATGGATTCGGGCACCCCTTGGATCCATCATTGAAACCAAGAAAATCAAACGATCATAAAACAGAAGTAACCAGAGTGTGCCAGTTTGCATAGTTGACATAACTCTGATTTACCGAAGCAGCGTCAGGAAATCTAAAATCTCCTCTTCCACTATATCTTCTTCAATCTAGCTCTGATACCCTTTGTTGGAGATTTTAACCTCAACCTTCACCTTGTCAAAATAAAAAATCCATCATTTACTCCTAGGAAAAGACAAAATCAATAATCAAAATAACAAACACATGAATTTTACGTGGAAAGCCCAAACAGAGAAAACCACGAGAATCAAATGATTCCAATCCACTAGAAAATAAAAAGAGTTTACAATGTATGTTCTATCTCTCAACAAACAATGTCTCTCCACACCCAATTATATTCTCTCTAATCAACTACAAACTTTCTATCACTCACACAAGGTGGCTATAGCACAAATATGAGATATTTATACTAAAACCCTACCATAACCCTAGTTCTAATTCTATTGGGACTAACTCTCCTAGCCCATCTAGAATAAACACCTCTAAATCAATTCTCATTGTATTTGGACTTTGATTAGTATTCCCAATAGTTTTAACTTATAAAGTACAATATATATATTTTTTCAAACAAATGAAACTTTTAAATTAAAAAGTAAAGTGACCTAACCTTAGCCCACCTTTAATTACAAATACTTCTCCTTTTCCGAGATAGTATAGCATTGCTTCAAAGTTCTGAAAATATTTCTTCAACGTAATGGAATCTTCTGAGAATTTTGCCAGCAGCGCTGGTATATTCAGAGAAATGCCATAGCAGACCAAATAAGTATCACTAGCGTTCACCATATCATCGTCCGCCTACCCATATTCACCGTTCTTACAATCCATCATTGCTTGTTATGACCTGCTTATAGCATCAACCAAAATCTTTTTGCACCATGGAAACAACTCCTTCACCGCGTTATCATTGTTATTGTTCGCAATTCAGTAAACTCCCATCAACCGATATTACTATTTTCCACGCGCACGTGATGGATAAGAAGGCGAGCCTCTTCTCGTCTATGTTGAGGCTGTCGAGGTCGGTTACGAAGCATTTCCAGCAAGCGTTCGACGCTCATGTTCACCTACAAACGATTATGGCCATGTTGGCGGTGTTTGCCGGTTGAAGGAGATATATGGTTGCGATTGAGATGAAGATGAGGTTAAGCATTTTTTCATGCTATTGTGATTTTTGATGAAATTAGTGATGTTGTTTGAGTTTTTATACGAGTTGTTAAGGTTTACTCACCCGTCCCAACTAAAGGTTCCTATCATTCTTTCGCATGGGCATTTATGTATATTGGCGGGAAAATGGGAAATTGAAATGACTTGGTCAAACTACAACTGTAAATTTGAGTCCAAATAAGAAAATAGTCAAAATGATAACCTTCAATTGGAACAGAAGAAAACACAAATAAGAACTTTTAACAGGGACGGAGGGGAGGATGCATGTATGATTCGAAACATATTAATCTTTACATATTTGATCATTTCATGTAGTAAACTCAGAACTAATGTTCAAGTTTAGCTCTGAATAACGATTCCAACATTCCATTTAAATTCCATCATATTCCCAGGTTTTATTTTTGGAATTTTTCTCATATTCTCTAGTTCTGAACTCGGGAGTAGTTTATTATCTGTTTGTTCAGTCATCGGTTACAAAATTGGGACTCTCAGCTCCAGACTCGGCTTGTGAATCGGGACAAACACGGGTCACTGAGCCAATTAATAACATTTTTTGAAAATAATTGTTCCGAAGTCAAGACTCTGAATCCAGGCTTTAGGTAAAGAGGACCCTTGTTCTGGAATCGAAGCCAAATTCAGCTCTAAAGGCAATTTATATATTTCACCAAACCATCCCATAATGAGACCCAAAGCTCTAATCCAATTACCAATAGTTTACAAACACATCGATTAATGTATAGATATGGCTAAATAGTACCCATTTATACATAGGAATAGAATCTACCTAGCAAACCCTATTCCGCACATAACACCTAATTGTTTTAGCTTCGCTAGAATTAACAAAAACCTACAGACAACGCTATACAGGTAATATATTGAAACTCTATTACACATAATGTATGTCAACGATTTTGGGATTTGGGGCACACTACCACGTTTAGATTTCTAAGAGTTACGGAGCACACATGAATATGGCTGTAGTCCTCTGGAAAATTTTGTGAAATTATAATAGAATTTGTAAGTTAGGGTAGCTGAGTAGTTAATCAATTTAAAATACTTGGTGTGCAAATATATTTTATACTCACCCTATCAATTTTTCCGTAATCAAACTGGACATCTTTTACACTCGGACGCATATAACATAATGAAGTAACCGCAGTCCCAAGTTTTTTCTTGTTTCTTGTACTTATTTCCAAAAACAATTTTGTGAATATACTGATAACTTGTCATAAACCAATAAAAAAACAAGGGAGAAGTGCAAAAATAACCCTATAAGATTGTGAAAGTCCATAAATGCCTTGTATAATCTGAAAGTGCGGAAGTAATCCTATAAGATTGTCAAAATGTTTAATTTTAACCCTGTGGCCGATTTTTGACATTGACCAATACAAATCCAGCATTGACTGATAATGAAAAGACAGAAATACCCCTAGAATCAAAACTATAATTGAAATGACTATTCTATCACCCTACTACTACTTCTTCTTCTCATTCATCTTATCCAAACACAACCACCACCTACCACTGCCACCGATTCGGCCGATTCCCCGCCGCTCGATTCACCCTAGCTCCTCCTCCGTCGCCCAGAACTCAGGCCCAAAACCTAGTTCCTCCCCCGACCCAGAACTCCGCCCCAAACCCTAGCTCCTCCTACGACCACCACTGCTCAACCCGTCCCTAGCCCAGAAACCCTCTAATTCTGCCACCGCTAAACCTTTTCTTCTCTGCCGCTGAAGAAAAACTCTATCCCGATACCGACGAGCAAAAGAAGATGAAATCGGGTCCTCTGTCCCTTTCGCCCCTCACCGCCGTTGTACTCCTTCACCGCTACCCCTATTGCTACCGCTATACTCCTCGGCCGCTGCCCCACCACCTCTTCCAATATCTCCCGCCACTACCTCACCACCCTTTCACCTCCCCCAATCTCTTACACAACTGCCTCACCACCCCTCACCTCTTCCGGGCAGCACCACTACCACTAAACCCTAGCCCTAAGATGACCTTCGCTGCTCAGACCCCAGTGCCGCTCAGCCAAGTGTCGGGACCCTAGCGGAGAGTGGTGGCAAATCAGAGAATCGAGAAGGGAAGAAGAAGAATCGAGAGGGAGGGTTATCGAAATTTTGTTTTTGTTACAAACCAATGGATAATAATGTCTTTTGAAATTCAAATGTTTTTTAATTTCTTTCATATAAGGGTAAAATGGTAATTTTCCAGCCATTTTCCGAATTGACATTTTGGTCAATGTCTGACAGAGTTATTTCTGCACTTTTAGATTTTACAAGGTTATTCCTACACTTTCAGGCAAAACATATGGTTAAAAACGCACTTTTCTCAAAAAATAATTAGCTTAGTAGAGAATCGCACCTTGATTTGAATAACGTTCATCTTTTTTTGCAATAGTAGGTTCAGTAAGTGCATTCTCCAAAATGTCCAGAAATGATTCAGATGGTTTAAAGTGTAATAAATCTATCCACTAAACACGCTTTCACTTAGCAAAATCAAAATATCCTCCAATGGCCCTACACAGAAATGTCAACATGTAACCAACAATTTCCCAAATTAATTTACTCATGAACGTGTACAAGAGTTAGACTAGGAAAACCATCACATCTCAATAAAGGTGAGATGAAAAGTTTCTCATCATGTTGCTCTAGGCTTTTGGGTAGATAATCAATCCTTTCTTCTTTGGAAAATCCAATTTCTTGAGTCATTACCGGACACAAATACCCTACCCATCCTTTCTCCTTCTGATTGGCAAAGTAATACATGTACCTAGAGAAGAAAATATAAACATTATGCAATCAATTTCGTCCAAGACATTTATGAAAAGGAAAGTTGCACTTACAATAGGAATATCGACATTATGGTTTGGTTGGCTAGATCAAACCTCCAGAATTCTTCAAAGTCACTCCACATCGCGATGTCTCGGTTTTGACCAAAAACACACTTGTATCCCAAGAATGTGTATGTAGAGTTAAGCTCGTGTTCGACAATCCAATCATACAATATGAGAATGAAAATCAGACATTCCCTCGCTATTTGTGCTCTAGTCATCGGTTGTGGTGCAACCTTAGACAGGGGTAAACTTTTCTCCGGTGTCGTTAGCCCGGGTTCACTTTCAAATGGCATCTTTGATTGGATCCGCATAAACTAAATGTCTAGGCAATTGGAGGAATGTGACTTGGGTGGGTCCCACTTTTTTGTAATCTCCCTCCAAAATTGGCAAATTTGTATTGTGAACTAACGGTTTTTCCAAAGATATCCTAGAAATTCCATCTGCGATGAGTATGGTAGTGGTGAACCTCTTGTCACAACTTCCCCATTTAACCACTTCTTCGCCGACAGCCGAGGATGTCCCTCTGGGAGAAATTGCCTATGGCCTTGATAAACAGTCTTGCAACCGTGTTTCAATTGACAAAATAATGCCTCTCTGACACACGGGGCGTGCAAAGTAGCCTTTCACTGAATACCCAGACAAATTGCCATATTTGGGGAAATAGTTAATAATACAAACAACAAGGCTTTTATTGTGAAAAATTATTCATTGCTTCCATCGAAAGTCCAAACACCTATATTGAACAAGGTCAACAAATTGTCGACCAGGAGAGAAAAATAAATGTCTATACATTACCTGCCGGCTTCGCCTTAGAAATCATCATAGATAAAAACACATACTTCCGTTTCATAGATATCCATGATGGAAGATTATAAATCACAAGCTTGGCAGGCCATGAACTATGTGTGCTACTCATGTTACCAAACATATTCATTCTATCACATGAGACCTAAATGCAAATGCCAAGACTCATAACCAAACTCAGGGTACATAGCATCCAACTTCATCCATTCCTCATCATCCGACGTATGTCTAACAACGTCGCCCTCCGGCTAATCTCTTTCAACATGTTAACGCAAAAATTTCACATCTTTCTTAGAATCAAATAACTTCTTCAATCAAGGAATGATCGGGAGATACCATAGAACTTTGGCCGAAGTCATTTTCTTCAAATTGACTACATCCTCTGCACCAACCTCAATTGCACTACTCTTCATCTTGTACCGACCCTCACCACATACATGGAATTGATCTCGATTTTCATCCCCCTCCCCTGTATACAACATACAATTATTACGACGTGCATGAATTTTTTCCAATTCCAATCCCATTGGATGAAGAATCCTTTTCGTGGTATACGATCTATCAGGCTGTAGATTACCTTTGGGAAGAAAATCCCTTAACAGTTGAAAATCCTCCGGCATGCCTTTGTCAGTCCACCCAAATTTGACCTTCAAATTCATCATTTGCAAAGTGCACTCAAAACAGAATATTTACAACCCTCATACAATGCCTTGTTTGTCATTATGCAACGCTTTTAGGGGCTCTGGTTTACCATGAATTTATCTAACAACATCCTCTACCATTTCGTCAAATTAATCAAAACTATCGGGTTCTTTTTTTGAATCAAAATCACAATTAGCCGTATCAACCTCCCCATGGCATACCAAACAAGTGTTGTTATGCTCGCGCATATTCTTCCTACCCAAAAATACTTTATTCCTACAATGCTTACATGGTCAACGTGCTCGTACCATGCCATTTTTCAATGCAGTTCATAAGCTAGAACAATAAAAGATTCAACCAAAGGTACGTAATTCAGAGATTTTCTAAAATCTCTACCTATGAGTTCGATTCGATCAATAACCAATTACCTACAATGAATGTCAAATGCAACTCATTATTAACCTTAACACACAACATTTCATCCCCAATTATTTAATATATACAATTAATACTCAACCCTCCCAAGCATTCACATTAATTAACAATTTAAAACACATAAAAATCAAGGTTTCATTTATTATGATAAGGAAATTTGAAAAATATACATACCTTAGGTCTCAAGAACTCCAATTTTCTTCTCATTATAACCCAAATATTGTGATATTTTTAAAACAAAGAAATAAGGGCTGTTACATTTATTGTGCCCAACTTTATGAGTTCCAATTTCGAAATTCCAACCCTAAGACCTACTAAATGTTAAGGGGCAGTTACTCACTCAGAAATAGACCCGAATACACACATATATATACATATATATACATATATACATATATATATATATATATATGTGTGTGTGTGTGTTTGTGTGTGTGTTTGTGTGTGTGTGTGTCTGATTCAAGAAGGGAGGTCTGAATTAACTTACAGTTTCAGAACAAGTGAGGGCTCTTCGATTGGGATCATCCCCCGACCGTATGAGTTCGTAATGAGTCTCGGAGACCTTTTTCGAGTTTGGGACATAGTGCAAACAAAGGCGGTTTGACACAACCGCTTTTTAAAGTACGGATTTAAAGGCATTTCTTCAAAGAATCGCCTTTGTTAATGCTTAAACAAAGACGGATGTAATAAAACGCCTTCAAATGGGATATAACCACCTTCTATTTTGAAGGAGGGACGATTTTCGACTGTTGTGAGTTTGAAATCTCTGTGGGAAGGCGGATCCTCATATTTTCGCAAAAACTGCCTTTGATTGTTGCCTTTAATCAATGATACTGCACTAGTGTATATACAAGTAAGTTTATCCACTCGTGTATATACAAGTAAGTTTATCCATATTAACAGTGCCCTTATTTTTTGTTTATACCATAACTAGGGAGTTTCATGAATGACAAACTTATTGATTGTCATTTTAATATTAGCCAAATGCTTAGTATTAAAAACATTAAATTGTCATATCATAAATGCATAAAAGATAATTGTCACATTCTTATATCCAGTTAAATTCATGAATTAAAAATGCATTTCTTATATCTATCAAGCAATCTATCACTAGTATTCATCAACCCCTTGTACTTCTCAAATAGTGAGTATCATCATAATAAATTATTGTTTCATCTTTCTCAACACTCACTACTATAAGATTGAACTCACTATTGTAAATTTGAGTTATCGTAACACTTTTTTGCAACACTTATTTAAAATGTTACAATAACTTATAAAGTGTTACTTAAACCTTTGAAAAGTGTTACATAAATATTGAAAAGTGTTTCCTAAAATTTAAAAAGTGTTACATTAGATCTAATGTAACATTTCCTAAGGTAATACTTGTAAAAGTGTTAAAATCTGTTCAAAGTGTTACAATAGCACTTAAAGTAACATTTTTACAAGTATTACCTTAGGCGATGTTACATTAGATCTAACGTAATACTTTTTAAAATTTAGGTAACACTTTTCAAAAGTTTAAGTAACACTTTATAAACTATTGTAACATTTTAAATAAGTGTTGCAAAGAAAGTATTACATTAACCTTCCTTCCTTTGTAGCACTGACTTGATCATAATTGAAACATAATAATGTTACTAGTAACAACAAATACTCAAGATGTTTGGTTTCTTTACATCTTAACATATGCATGACTATTAGTGGAAGTATAACAAACAGTGTTAATAAATACCTTAAACACTATAAACATTTCCCTTGTCATTTCTTCAAGAAATAACTAATAACTTTGTTAAAGCCATCGTTCTCTAGAGATTATCTGAACTGAAATAAATATATTGAACTGAGTTTGACTGAAATAAACTTAAATATACTGAACTGAATTGAAATTTATTTAAAAATACTTGTTTATCAAAATAAAATATAATTTATAATATAATTTATTTAATTTTATTATTATAGTATGAGTTTTTGCTACATTTTTCATAATTAATATTCTTTTTTGCGTTATGTATAACTAAAATGAGTACCTCTCTTAAAAGATGATCTTTCTATAAACCATGGAAAACCCATTGTTTAAACTGCTTATTAGGAGAAATTAAGATTAAAAATTTTGGGTTGTATTAATCGGGACATAAACTTTATAACTACTAGACGTTACAAAATAAAATTTTAATATCACAACTAAAATATTTTACTTTTTTATTATTCTAATTAAATCCCATCTTTTCATAAATCTTTGGAAAGATAGTTTTTCCCAAGAGTTTGCCAACTAAAATACTAATAATTTAAATCAGGTTAAAATATTGTAAAAAAGATATAAGGAATTTTTCAAAAGAAGTAGGCTATTTTTTTTTAATAAAAAACACTCCGCTGATCGATGGTTTTTTAAAATAAAGATAATTTTTAATACATGCAATTTCTATTAGTACTAATGTTTTAAGTATTTTTAAAAATATTTTTACATGTCTTAGCTATATGAAATAAAAAAAAATTCATATACAAATTTTCTTCTGATTTTGTTTTTTTAAAATAAGGACATGGAATATTTAATTGTCAATTGTGATGATTATCTTAATGACTTGGAATAATACCATCATAGACATATAATTTTTTTTAAATAATCAAAGCATATAAATTGAAAATTGAAAACGCTTTAATACTTATATTGTACCACACTCAAGGTATTTTTAATTGTAAATTGTATACTCCCTCTGTTTTGATTTAATTGGCAGCATAGCTTATGGCACTTGGATTTTTGCCTACACTTGAATTGACATAAAGCAAATAAAGGAATGATGGATTACCAGGGAAAGGTGTAGAGTACAGAAATTTTGGGGTAC
>JAUOBV010027511.1:0-23842 GCA_032360425.1 Rubia occidens
TTTATTCTTTGGTGCATGCTTATTGCGATTCTAATTTCCGAGAATTAAATTGCTTGATTTCCAATATAACATCCAACCGTTTTTTCTCCATCCGGTGCTTTAGCCTTGTCTCTAGTAGACTTCCTTTGGCGTGATTTTCCGAGGAGATCAAATCCCAGTGACGTGAATGAAATGATATGTTTCTCCACAGTCCCAAATCGTCCATCTTATCCTTGGTGCCAAATATCCTCTGTTTACCGCAGCTATGTAGAAAATGAAATTAGCCCAAATCCGATATCCGATGCAACCAAGGCAAACTTTGCTGGGAATATGAATAGCTCCGGGTGGGTGATAAACACGGTGACTGAATTTGAAAGGGTTTATTTGGATCATTTCAAGCAGATTACTGGTCATGATAGAGTCTGGGCCGTGGGGCCGGTGTTGCCGCCCGGCGATGATCAAGCAGAGAGAGGAGGAGCCAGCACGATTCAGTCCAGTGAAGTTTTGCAGTGGTTAGATAGTGTTAAGGTTCATAATTCTGTTGCATATGTGTGCTTTGGGAGTCAAGCTGTTCTGACTAATGAGCAAATGGAGGCCTTAACTCTGGGTTTAGAAAAGAGTGGAGTTGGGTTTATTCTGTCAATTAAAGGTGCCACCAAGGTACACGAAGACGGGGAAAAGTACGGATCAATTCCGGCTGGTTTTGAGGAAAGAGTTGCAGGGAGAGGGCTAGTGATCAAGGGATGGGCGCCACAAGTGCTGATTTTGAGGCATCCTTGCGTGGGTGCTTTTCTCACGCACTGCGGGTGGAATTCAGTTCTTGAAGGGATCAGTGCCGGGGTGCCAATGCTAGCATGGCCTATGGCTGCTGACCAGTTTGCGAATGCAACTTTGATTGTGGATGAGATGAAGGTTGGGTGCAGAGTGTGCGAGGGTGCTCCCACTGTGCCTGATTCGGACGAAATGGCTGCGAGTTTAGCTGAAGCCATTGGTGGCTTTGGCGCTGAGAGGAGAAGGGCTTTGGAGTTGCAGAAGGCGGCCGTGGATGCAGCTCGAGAGGGAGGCAGTTCCTTCAACAATTTGGCTTCCTTGGTGTTGCATTTCTCTGCAATGCCGGCACCATCTCAGTAGCAACTGTTCTTCTAATCTTATTACTTGATAAGTGGATCTAAACTAGCTTCACTTAAGCGCTTTCTATTTATTATACCATGCATTTCATCCGTTTCAATTCTATTTGCACTTCAATTATGATGAGAAGAATAGCAAAACTATTCTTCCATATTTGCTTGAATTTATGAGGAGCTACAATAGAGTGATGGCAGCAACAAAAATAAATCAAGCATACACAAGACACAACCATTTACGTGGAAAACCACTCTAATGCGAAGAGTAAAACTACGGGGTCAATAGACTCACCTCAACTATCTTCATTAATCAACTAAGAGTGTTATAAGACCCCTCAACAACCAGGTAATACTAGCACAAGTTGCTCTCAACAAAGAAAGGATCAACAACCATTACAACGATGAAGATTACACAACAATAGGAATTTTTATTTTCCTGCAAAGCTTCTGCCTGAGGACAATCGGACCCCTTCCAGACCTCTAAAACCAATCTTCACCAATCGGAACTTAGCAACATGGTTTGGGAACATCACCACCGATGTGTGGATGAAGAGATATCATCGTGAACTCTTTTATATACAAGAGAGGTTTGTCTTGTTATGTGATAGTCAGAGTGTGATTCAAACTGGCAATCTCTTTGCACAACTCAAACTTCACTGGCAATCTCTTTGCACAACTCAAACTTCACTCTTGGCCACACCTTAGTCAACATGTGAGAACCATTGACATCCGTATGAACCTTCTAAAGTTCAAACACTTTAGACTCCAAAGCATCTCGTATCCAATGATACCGATCGTCAATATGCTTTGTCCTACCATGAGATGTAAGATGCTTACCAAGATGAATCGTACTCTGACTATCATATAACAAGACAAACCTCTCTTATTTATGAAGTATTTCACGAAGAAATTTCTTCATCCACACAACCTCTTTCCCCGCTTCAACAGGTGCAATATTCTCAACTTCAATGGTAGACAAGGTAATGCATTTTTACAATCTTCATTGCTGACCCACCCCTTCCTGAGCGTCGCTAATAAATAAAATTTTCATGGGGAGATCTACTCATCCGAGAGGGGACCGTGAGTCAAAGATAGAAATTTGTAATCTTGCTCCGTTCCTACTACTATACTACCAAGAATGGTAGATAATGGCAAGTACCGGGGTCGTCCACAGAGATGTTAGAAATCTAATAATTAATTAAACACAACTGTGATCGGGTCGTCAATCCGACCACGTGTTATGAATAACAAGTGTTGTGAAAATAGACATTGGGGGGGATTTGTACTAACAACTACTAGCATGCAAATGATCACAATAAATTTTAAAAAAATATGAACCAACACTTGGGGAATATTTGTGTAACATGATTAATGTCATTTCGATCATCGATTTCATCAAATACAAGAACTAAACCCTATTCTAGTGTTCGTATCACATAGTACAAACAATGGTCAAAACTTTCCCCTATTTGTCACACAGGGATGTGCGTATTAAATCTTCCATCAGCCTCACCTCCGCAACTTGGAGAGTGCAACAACGAAAATGGTTCATTGTACATGTCTGATTCTCCCCCGTGCAATTAAGTTCCGGGCGGAACACTACGAATGCAGTACCCCTAGGCCTACAAAGGCAAAGGAAGTAGGCGTCTATCGATGGCTCTATGATCAAAAGGATAATCCTAGTTTGCTACTTAGTCTAACTCTACCCGCAACCTTTTGAACCCCATGGTCGGCTAACTAGAGCATGGTCGATCGTAACAATTAACAACGGCAACCTACGTGCACACACACCACACGGTTCTGGACTATCGTTAACCCAAGCGCATCTAGGTTCCTTCTCCGGAAGGTAGCAATAGTACGACAACATGAAAGTAGACTTGGTGTGTGCTAACTAAGTGCATGTGACAATCAGGCAATTCACAAGAATGTTAAGAACAAGCCAACATAATTATACTGAAGCACATAGAAATAGGAAGATCTAAAATTCTCACAAAATGAACATCAAAATATGAATACAATTATTATCCCCAAGTAAGATCCCTACCTCCTAAGCATTGAACCCAAGTATTTCATTGGAATCAACACTTTTGGGAAAAACAAAAATAAAAAGATGAAAAAAAGAACTTAGAGAGAATGAGGATTATTTTCTCTCTCTAACCTACTCTTGAGATCTAAAAGTGAGCATAAACTTAAACCCCAATAGACATAGGTCCATATATATAGTAGTGGAAAACGAGGCTTAAAATAGGCCAAAAACCCTAGCAGCCTCACGGCACGGGCGGGGGGGGGGGGTGTCTGACACAACTCGCACCGCTCAAGACCCCCTCGTGCTAGCACGAGACGCTAGTCCGTGCTGGCCACTGCTGGTCCGATCGGCTGACTTGTTTGCTCTGTTACGTGTGAATCGCTAATTCGATTTGAGAGTTCTTGTAGTCGGTTTTATAGTGCCCGAGAAGTTGAATCCAATGGTGCCACCCTCAAGGGATGATTATTCTTGAATCATTCCAAGAAATCCGTGCAACTCTTGAACAACAATCCCTGCTCTTCTTCCTTGGCTTTCTTGAACTTCGAATCCGCCTTTGCTGGGCTCAATTCCATCTACTACCACATTTTGGAGTCCATGGATTTCAATTTACTACCATCCTTGCGAAGACCTTCGATATCTTCTACCATCCTTGCGAATGACCTTCAAATATTTTCTACCACCCAAGCGGATGACCTTGTAGAAAAAATTATGCACGAGCAACCTACTAATGAGATAAAAAAGGAAGTTCTAGGTGCCCGTGAATACAAAGTGTCCATTAGCTTCAATTAGATCTTCAAAACTCGGGATTTAGACAAAAAAACAAAAATGGCCATCTAAACCCTTTGTCGTGTAAACATTACCAAAACTAGCAATCAACCAATCAAGAGATGTAAATAAATGTGTCAAATGCATTGGCAAACGCATGCATAAAGGTGCACATCATAATCGTAACCCTACTCCCAAGACGATATCAACATTGCAAGGAATCTTTTGGCTTGGCATCTAATACTCAGTCTTCTAGCAACTCTAGGAAATATGGATATTGCTAAAATAACAAATTTAGAAAAATAATGAAGTTTAAAACTATTTGAATAGATTCCTAGTGTTTCCTATTCTTATCTAGATATTATTGCTTTGTTAGCGTTCTATATATTTTTGTAAACATGCAAGACACTATCATGTACTCCGTATTATTTTATATTTGTTGCTATGGTTTGAGGCCTTTTTTTGCGCCGCAAATATGAAATAGAAATATGTATTAACCCAAAGAATAGAACATGTTTCCAAATTTGGAATATTTTCATTACATTTAACCAAGGCATGAAATTCCCGAGTTCGGAAACATAAGGTACGAAACAAATTCCTAACTCATAAATAATTCTTATTCTTGCAAAATTGAAGCACTTGTTTGATAGAGTGGGAATGGAAATTGGACACGAGCTCGGAAACAATGAAGGAATTACTGAAGAGGAAATAAGATACTTCCCTAGTTCGGAATTTCATGATTTTCGAGCTAGAAATTACAATCATGGTCCGAGGGATGCTGGAACTTTCCGAGTTTGGAAACATTTAAAGGCGGTTATAGTGTCCTTTTAAAGGCGGTTTTCAACTGCCTTTGGTGGCAATTTTAAAGGAGGTTTTTGGGGCCGCCTTCTTTTGATTGACAATGAAAGGCAGGGCCAGAGAAGGCACATTGAAAGTGCCTTTAATAGTTTGATATAACCGCCTTTAATCGCCCCCTCCCCCCCTTACACTAGTGAATGCAACCTGAAAATTTATCTTGATTTTTTCTACTTTGCAATTTAAACCTTGGGTTTTTCATAATATATGGAAAGATCATATTTCAAGAAACAAACTCTCTAAATTTTGGCCAAAATTATTTAACAAAGTCAAAAATAAAAATTGAAAAGAAATTGAATGAAACACAAAAGCAAAATAAACGTAAGTTAAACCCATAGATAGAGAGCCGGTTCTCTCTCATTTGTGTAACCCTGTAACCTTGGAACCCTAGAACCCTAAATTAAAAGGGTCAACCCATGTGTAACCCTGGAACCGGTTCTCTCCCATTTTCACACCAATGATGGATATGGCCGCATCAGTTTCCATAACCAGTGTAGAGAAAGGCCTCCCCACCCCCGCATAGGCATCGGATTTTTTTGGACCAAAATAATTGATTTCTATACCCTTTTGAATCGATGCCTATTAGAGTGATTTCCAATAATGTGCTTCTCAAAATGAGAAAAAGTGACTTCGTTGTTGATGTTATCACCTTATTATTTATCAGTACAAAATAAATGTACACACTGAAACAAAATTAATACATCGGCTACACACCTTGAACCTTCTATTTTTCTGGCACCGTAAACCTCCCCCCTCCAATTTTCTGGTGCCAAAAAATGGGACGTTTAGAAATCTAACGCTCTGGAAAACACCCTAAAATGCGACGCTATGAGCCTCTTCTTTTGTGCATCGTGAAACTTCGACGTACATCAGAAAAGACCTAAAAATACACACCCTCCAGGCTAGGCCCTCATACGTACAGATCGACGCGAATCGATGAGAAGTGGCATAAATCGACAAGGTGTAAAACCCTCGATGTCAATCACAGCAGTGTGAAACCCTCGGCATGACGGGCGATGACATCGGTTGAGATGATAGAGAAAAGGCCGGTTGAGAGGTGGTGGAGGCCGATTGAGAGGTGGTGGAGGAAGGTTGGGAGGTGGCGATTGAGAGGAGATGGAGAGAGGCTGAGGTTAATGAAGGAGAAGGTAGGTTGCGGCCAGTTTCTCCAAAAATGAAATATAAGGAAACAAAAGTGATTAAACCCTACTTAAGAGCATCTCCAATGGTTTGGGCATCTTCCTTATTTTTAAGTGACACGTGTCAGATTTTGATTAGAATTTCAGTATGATGTAAGCAAATGAGATGGACAGATGGCGATTTAAAAAATTTCATCTCCAATGGAATCATCACATTTATAACTTCAATATGACGTGTCAACAGATAAATTTTAAAACTTTTACATTAGTAAAATTTTCATTATGTTCATCTATTCATGGATATTTATTAATACTTATCCTTTTCAAAATATATTTATATTGCAAATAAATTTTAGTTATTTATTGATTATTGTAATTAATAATACCATACTTATACTGATAATAATAATATAACTTGTGTTTGTGTATGTTAAATTACCAAATAATTTTTATGGCATATGGTTAAGTTAATTTCTTTAAATATAATTTTTTTAATTCTAGTAATTAGAAAATCGAATTCCTCCAAATTTAATTTTCAACTTGTAAGTTATGTAAATGCAAATATATTAAATTACAAGTACAACTATCATTTGAATTTTTAATTTATTGATTTTTTATAAACATCATTGGATTTTAATATTATACATTAAAATCCTTTTTTTAAAAAATATTTTAACATATAAATGATAAAATATAAATTTATGTTTCTTTCAAAATTTATATCCTAATTGTAAATAGTAAACATCTTTTAAAAAAATATTATCATTAACTGTTTCGGTAAATGACAGTAACAATAATTCAGTATGACCTTCTGTATTTGGAAAAAAAGGTTAAAAGTAAAAAATATTACTTGCGTATAATGTCTTGGCAAGTGATGGCTTCAATATGACCCTCTATATAGAGAAGTTGCAATTAACAGTGTCAATTAGAATTTCAGCCACGTAGGAATGATGTCTTGAATTGACTCCTGCATTGGAGATGGTTTTTGGTCTCAAAGTCTGTCAATTTGACGTGTTTATTGACATTTTTCCAAACTGAGTCTTGGATTGGAGATGCTCTAAGGCTGCCAACAAATGAAAACTTAGGCAATAAAAGTATATTTTCGTCCGTGAACATGTGGTTAAATGTTTTGGCAACTTGGGGCAAATAACCCAAAACCCATTAAAGGGGGCTCTTGTGTAAAATTGCCTTTAATTGATGTCCATTAGTGGCCGAACCACCTTTAGTCGGGCATGAACCGCCTTTAATCAACGTCCATTGATGTCTATTAATGATGTTCATTAATGGCGCACAATATATATGATACAGGTCAAGTTTGTAGTACTGGCCTCAATTAAAAAGGTCAATCAGTGTGTAACCCTGGCACCGGTTCTCTCTCATTTGCATCGGTATGCCGAACCAACGTTGGATATATATGCCAACACCGGTTTTCAAAACTTGTGTTGGCAATAGGGGTGATTTCTAGTAGTGTTTTCTCAAAATGAGAAAGAGAGAGTTTGTTTTCGATGTTATCAAATCGTTATTTATCATTACAAAATAAATTTACAAGAAAATATTTTAAAAATTAGGAATTAATCTCATTAAATATATTTTTGTTATTTTTTATTCCACGGCCTTACTAATTGATTAATTCAATTAAATGTTAACGTTACTCCACCAATTTTAATTTTTGGCCCAAAATTATTAAACAAAAATAAGAGTTCAAAAGAAATTCAATGAAACACAAAAGCAAAATAAACACAAGTTAAAGCTAATAGATAGAGAGCATTGAGTTGTGTCAGCATTAAAAAAACCAGGATTGTTAAAAACACACAAAAATGTGATTGAAAAACATCTAATGTGTTTCGTTCCTCTGTTCGAAATAAAATTTGTCAAGGATCTTAATTAATTAGTCGACTTTCTCCATCTTGTTGTCATTATCATAATTGCCTCTCAATTTTCCCTTAACTTTAGGTAATGCTCGAATTGGATTTTCGTGATCTATCTCCTTTCTATTGAGGATAACTAATGCTTGAGACATATTTTCACATTTCAGATGCCCTTAAAATTACCTAATTGATGCTGATGTGTTACTGATGTCTATTGTGCTGATGCCTTAGACTCTCCTAACTGATGGTGATGTGCTACTGATGAATACTATGCTGATGCATTGGATTATATCATTAGCATGGTGTAGTTTCTTGATGAACACAATAGGGATAATTTCTAGCCCCCAACTTCATCTATAGTAGAGGGATTAATCTGTCCACCTCTTTTGTTGGATCATCAACATGTCTATCACTTTCTGTTGGACCTGCTTTGTGCCTCTTATGTTCTTCGATGCCTGATTCATTATGATACGCTCAACTGTCTCTTCGTCATACAAAAACTCAGTTGGATTTTCTTAAGCTTGAATAGATTGATAGTTGAGGGTAACCCTAATGATTACCCGTACTGATCCTTATGTAAATGGTATTAGGAGTTTAATGAAAGTTTGGCCACATATAACTCGACACAGAGGGTGGAGGGTTTATATGTGGAATTACTTTCATTGAAACTCTTTTTTTCTAATTTCATCTCCATCCTTCTGTTTATGTCCCAATTTTTTGTTAGACGGATGGGATTCAACTCCGTAGAAAATAAGGGTAGTAATGTATGATTTTAATCATGCTCTGGGGTACATTATGTAGAGGTACAAACACCTTTACAGAAAATGAAAATGAATTTAAATTTAATTACAAGTAATATTCACGTTAATTATTCCTTTAATAATCCTCCTCAAGTTGGAGCATGGGGATCGAAAATGCTCAAATTGCCAATTAAAGAATGAAATTGAGTTCATTCGAGAGCTTTGGTGAACAAATCTGAAGGTTGGTCAGTCGTGCAAATATGATGAGTAACAATGGTACCAGACTAAACATGATCGCGGACGAAATGACAATCAAACCCTATATGCTTAGTACGTTCATGAACACCGGTTTTTCTGCAATGTGAATAGAAGATTGACTATCACAGAATAGTCGCATAGGAATACAATGCAAAATGCCTAAGTCACGAAGTAATGACTTAAGCCACAAAAACTAACAACAGGAAAAAATCATAACATGATACTCCGCTTCAACAGAAGAACGAGAAAGTGTACGTTGCTTCTTAGTCTTCCATGAAACTGGAGAATTACCAATCTTCAAAAGTACCCAGAAAGGGAGCGTCGCGTAATTGGACAAGCCGCCCAATCAGAATCACAATAAGCAATCAACGGTAATGAACTACGTGAAGAGAGAAATAAACCTTGACCAGGATGACTCTTCAAGTAGTGAAGGACTCGAATTGCAGCTTGCCAGTGAGGAACACAAGGAGAATTCATACACTGAGCAAGAGTATGAACATAATAACTTAGATCAGGATGAGTAATAGTCATGTAAATGAGGCAACCCACCAGGCGCCGATAAAGCTCAGGATCATCATAAAGAAGGCCTTCACCTTCGCAAGATCATGTTGTTGCTCCATAGGAAAATCAGTCAATTTAGAAGCTGATACACCTATATCAAATAAAATATCTAAGGAATATTTCCATTGTGAAAGAAATATCACATCCGGTCTTCTAGCAATATCTTTACCCAAGAAATACTTAAGTGTACCAAGATCCTTCATATGAAAACAAGACCTCAAGTATTTCTTGAATTTAGAGATGAGCAACGAAGAACTACCAGCAATGACCAAATCATCCACATAAACAACGACATGCAAAGAAACCGAGCCAAGAGTGATATAAAAAGAAAGTAATCTGGCTTACTCTGAACAAAAGAAACGCACGTAAAACCTGAGCCAATTTTGTGAACCAATTTTGAGGTGCTCGTCGAAGACCATAAAAAGATTTTGAAGGCGACAAACCTAACCAGGAGGCGCAGGGTATCCCGGTGGAGGTCGTATGAATCACCATGTAGAAAAGCATTATGCACATCCATCTGATGTAATTCCCAACCACGAATAAATGCAACAGATAAAAACAGATGTACCAAACTCATCTTCGCAACGGGGGTAAATGTCTCAGTGTAGTCAATCCCTTCCTTTGGCGATTTCCAAGAACTACCAAGTGAGCTTTGTGATGTTCAATGGTACCATCATAATTGAACTTGGTACGATACACCATTTACATCAAATAGTAGTCTTATTCAGAGGTGATGAAGACAAAGTCCATGTCTGATTGCGCTCAAGTACAGTAATCTCATCAGCCATTG
Source organism: Rubia occidens (assembly GCA_032360425.1). Taxonomy (NCBI): domain Eukaryota; kingdom Viridiplantae; phylum Streptophyta; class Magnoliopsida; order Gentianales; family Rubiaceae; genus Rubia; species Rubia occidens. Next base: position 10,106 of record JAUOBV010027511.1, read on the forward strand.
CATCACGCCAATGAGTAAACTTCGATGTCTCGGAATATGTAGTCAAATCTGCACTAAAAATTACTACACCAAAAAATTTAGAATGTGTGCTAGAAAATTTATCGAAATTTACAAAATCAGATAAAGAATAGAGAACACCTGAGAAGTGTGACATTTTAGGTGTGGTTGTAGCAGTGGGGGGTTTATTAATATGAGCAACAGCGCAGACATAGTCAGGCAGATAAGCAGGTGGTCGACGATCGCAAGCACTTTGGTTGATAGGAGGTATATCAGCCATAGGCACCGCCGCCGGGGAGCCATTCGACGTAGCAGGCTGCGGCGAAGGAGGTGCGTGTAGCTAATTTTCGACGGCGATCGATGGAGTGTTAAGTTAGGAGTCGGAGCCTAAGTTGAGATTTTCTTGGCGAACAGGTTTTTAGCGACCGGCAGACACGGTGGCTCCTACCGCAGGATGACGGCCGGAGACTGGAGAGGTTCCGGTGACAGAATGTCGGCCGGAGGTGGTGATGGTCCTACCGAAAGCGATGAGGATGGCTCGGGCAGCGAGATGACATCCGGTGACGGTGATAATCCCAGCGGCGATGATGCGTCCGGGAGAGCAGAGTATGGAAACTAGTCTTCCTAAAAGTATACATCCCTACTATTAAACAAAGTACGGGATTCTAAATCATAAATCCAATAACCTTTCTTCCCGGCAGGATACCGAAGAAAAAGACAACGACGACTTCTTGGAGCAAACTTATCATGGAATCTGGAAATGTGGGAAGCAAAGCACAAACATCCAAAGACTAGTAAAACCTTGTAATTTGGGGAACAACCACATAATAACTCAAAAGGTGTGCGACCATTCAGATGCTTTGTTGGTGTCCGGTTGATCAGACATACAACTGTAAGAACACACTCTCCCCAGAACTCAATCGGTAGATTGGCTTGAAAACACAAAGCACGAGCCACATTCAACAAATGGCGATGCTTGTGTTCCACACAACCATTCTGCTGTGGTGTACCAACCATAGATGTCTAAAAAATAATCCCAGATTCAGCAAAGTGTGATTTCAAAGGTAGAAATTTTATACCATTATTAGCCAAGACACACCTAACAGTGCAGCTAAACTGATTCTTGACTAAAGCACAAAATTTGATAATTTTAGAGGTAACTTTTGATTTAGCAACTAATAAGTAAACCCAAAAATATCAGGAATAATCATCAACTATAGTAAAACAATAAAATGCACCACTAGAAGTTGGTGTTTTATAATGGCCCCAAATATCACAATGTATAGCATTCGAAGAAGTCAAAGGGAAACTATGTCTAGTCTGCTTTGCTCGATGAAAAACTGAGCAAGGTACAATAACATTATTTGTGTAAAAATCAAGAGTAGAAACAGAAGACAACACCGTATAGGAAGGATTCCCAAGACATTGATGCCATAAATCAGAAGACGAAACTGAAGAACCTGACGGATTAGACTTCAAGATATGAGGACGATCATTCCTATCCAGCAGACGAAGCCAATAAACCCCTTGCTGTTCACCCGCTCCAATCACATTCCTCGTATTGTATTATGAACATAGCCCTTGAAAATAACCATGTGACGCTCGAACGGGTACATCCAATGCATCCCAACTGGTCTACAAATACTTATATCCCTAAACAAGTGTATCATGAGATGGATTATGATGTCAAATAATGATGAGGGAAAGAACTTCTCCATATGACATAAATCTACAACAGCCTCCCGCTCCAGTTCATCCAGCTGTTGCCTGCTTATATTCTTCATGCATATCGAGTTGAAGAAGAAGGACAAACACATAACCATAAATCTAACTTCCTCTTCCAAATAGAAAGCTTCCTCTAACTTGTGCTTCCAAACACAAGGCTTCCTCTTCTGGTCATTTTTTAACTGATGGTATTCTGTCTCATCCTCACAAATAGAACAAGCCTTGTGGCTTTTAACTACATAACCGGAAAGGTTTCAGCATTCCAGGAAATCATTTATGGTACAAAAAAGCATTGCCTTGAAGGTAAAATCCTTACCTATAAAACCATCAAATATTAAAGCGTTGTCAGACCATAACACTTTCAAATCTTCCATCAAAGGGGAAAGATAAGTGTCAATGTCATTGCCAGGTTGTTTGGGCCTTGAAATCATAATAGGCATCATGACATATTTCCTCTTCATGCACAAGTACGGGGGAGGCGGGGGAGGGATTGTAAATGGAAAGCATTACAGGCCATGAACTATGTTTCGAGGACATATCACCGAAAGGGTTCATACCATAGGTACATAAAGTCATCCTCAAATTTCCAGGTTCAGAAGCAAACTTCGGATACATCTTATCAAAATTATTCTCTGGTCTCCATCAGCTGGATGACAAATCATGTCATCATCTTTACAACCTCCCCTATCCACGTACCATGTCAAGTTCTTTGCATCCTTAGCATTCTTAAACAACCATTTCAGCCTCGGGATAATTGGAAGGTACCACATACATTTGGTCGGCACCCGCCTCCTCACCGACACAATAAGTTCTCCATCGACGACCACTTTCTCCTTTTCTTGTAACGAGAAACATTACATACGGGACAAACAATCTTATCATTTAACTCACCCCTATATAACGAACAATTGTTCGGACAAGTGTGTGTTTTTTCATACTCCATTCAATCTGACACAAAATTCTCTTAGCCTCATAAAGGTTGTCAAGTATACCATTACCGGCCGGAATATTCTCATTGAGAAACTTAAGCAATTTATTCATGCTAGTATCGCTCCATGAACCAGCACCTTTCAAATTAAAAAACTTCATCAAACATGACATGACCATGTCTTTATTCTTCCAACCGGGATACAATGGCTTATCTTTCTCACCTAGAAAGTTAGACAAAACCTGAGACCTCTCTTTGAATTCATCAACTACCTCCTTGCACATGTCATCCAATTTTGCGTCTCCAAAACACTCTCCCACTTTACTAACAACCACCTCCAGGGTAATTTTTCCCTATGAAACGTCCACACCACATCATTTTTTGTAAACCCCCTGCTATAAAAATGGAGTCTCGGCATTTCCTTATTGCAGTACGATATTCGCTTCTCACAGCTAAAACCATGCTCCAAAAACTCATCTACAAAACCAATATATTTTTCGCTCATCCTACTAAGCTTGGAATACACATGCTTACGCCTATCGATGGCAGGATACAACTCTACACATCAATAAATGTGCAACAATCAAACTTTCACACAATTAATTACAATACAATTTCATTACCACATACAAATCATGCAAGATCATTAATGCACCACATATACACATTAAAATTACCAATTCATAATACACCCCAACATATGACAATCAATAACCATAGCATTAACTGCATCAACCTTGATAACAAATGACAAACTAATATCAACAATGCTACCCCAATCACCTTAAGATGATCAAACACACAAGATATCTATGTTTTCCATACCAAAACAAACAATACCATCAATAATATACATCAACATATTCAAAAAGTGGTACCTTTAAGAGTCTTCATAGGAGATCATTCAAAAATTTCAACAACTCTCAAAAAGCCATTAATGAACTTTTCTTCCCCATTTCCCCATTTTTAACCCACCAAAAAAAGGTGGTAAGTGAGCATTAAATGCATGATATACACCGATAATTTCATAAAAATACCGGTGCAAATGACACAACATATTTGAATAGATACTGGTAGGTGCAATTGTTTTGAGAAATTCCTGCAATATTTGGATCACATATATTACTGGTGCCTGATCTATATTTTCAGCGCCAACTATCAATAGTAGCTCGTAAAAATATGCACTGGTAAAACTGAAACCGGTGCACTGGACAACAATAGCATCGCTATCTTACACCGGTAATTTTTGTACCAGTGTGAATTTTATTTACGCAACAAAATTTACGTTTTTCATACACTGGTTCTTGCACTGGAAAAACACTACCGGTGCATTAATACACAAAGACACCGGTATTCAGTATAACATTTGTCCTACCGGTGTAACTATGAACACTTACACAAGCATGAACTCGTGTGGATTTTTTACTAGTGTGAATAACCCTGTTTTCCAGTAGTATATCGTACTTTATAGTGTATGAATGTCGTACGAAATGATAAAATGGACTAACCTACTCATAAATCTCTATAATTAGCATACTTTTTTTTAATTATTTCTTTTATGAGTCCATTTTTTTGAAAGACTTATGGAAAGACCAAGGTTTAAACAGCAAATTTGAAGAAATTAAAATAAAAAATTTGGGTTGTATTAATCGGATCATAAATTTATCACTTCTACATGTTGCATAATAAATTTTTAATATTACAACTAAAACTTTTTACCTTTCTATAATTTCAATTCAATTCCGTCTTTCTATATATGCCTATGGAAAGACGGTCTTTCCCAAAAATTTTCCTTCTTTTATATTAACACAATTTTTCTTCATGAAAATATTTCTTTAATTTCATTTTCTAATTCTATTTTTTTCCTTTTTTTCCATTTTGAGTCAATTTCATCCTTCCTTCACTATAAATTTAAGTGGAAAATTGAACGTGTCAAATGCAATAATAATTAAGATGAGGAAGTATATTGAAATGATACAGAAGAATCAAAACGACTTAACCAATGTCTCTCTCTAACTTCTCTCATCTCTGATATTCTCTCTTTCACAACTATTACAATTGCCGATAATGGCTAATCTACCTCATCTTCTTCCCGGTAACAGTCATCTCATCTCATCTCCACCATGGAGGCTCCGCCACAAGGCGAAAACCCGCCCACCTACCTACCTCCAGTCTCTTCTGACCTCACGCCATATCCCCAATCTCAATTCCTCAAACCAGATGAGTCTTCATCCACTGCGACAATTTAAAGGTGAAATGGCATGTCTCTTTCCATAGGCAGAGATTGAGGAAATTGCAATCCCATTCGGTCATGCCCTTATCAAAAAATTCTCTAAGGGAAGACCACACTCGAGCTGATCAGAAGGGAAATAAAAAAGATTGGTCTCCAATCATATTTCCAGATAGCGGTGATGGATTCAAGGCATGTGCGCCTCACCTTCAATCACGAGAATGACAGGCACAAAATCTGGAGCAAACCGGTATGGTTTCTTGGTACTCATTCGATGCGAGTCTTGAAATGGACAGTAGATTTCGATCTAGATGAAGAACCTCTGTTTTTCCTGATTTGGTTTAATATAGAATATCCTCCAACCCATTACTTCCATCCTGCTGCATTGAAAGAGATTGGGGATTTGATAGGAAAGTTTATCCAGGTTGATTCCCCAACCAAGAACCTTACTAGACCTTCTGTTATAAGAATGTGTGCTGAGTTCGACCTTATAAACTCCCTCCCAAACAGGATCAGACTAGGTTCAATTGCAAAGAATAAATGGTACAATATAGTCTACGAGTCGAAGCCTTCATACTACTTTACTTGTCTCAAATTGGGGCACTCTAATGACAACTGTAGAAGGAATGCAAAAGGGAATAAGTCTCCCCCAATCCTAGCACAAACCGTGGTATCTGATACTCAACCTCCTATGGCACCATCATTTCAAAAAACAACTAGGTTTGAGACTGAGGTTATAGCAAGTCAAGGGGGGTTGAATCTAGTCTTAACTTACCAGCTCTGGAGGTGGAAAACTCTAAAGAACTTGAGGAAGTGTTAGTTTCTGAGCACACTTACAGCTCTGTAGCTATGATCCTGCCAAGTGAGTCTCCAAAAAATTTAAGGCGTGGGGAAAAAAAGACAAAGGAAGTGTGGAAAAGGAAGGGCAGTTGTAGCATTGCCAGTTCATCTGGTCTCTCCAATGTTGAGAAAGAGCTAGACTACAAAAGTCTGGACTCAGATTCCTTCCATGATGCAGTTTCAGTTGCATCTTCTTTTCCCATCCAAGTGGGTAGTGAATTCCCTAAAATCTTGGATGAGGAGGCTTCCATGATATCCAATATCAGAGATAATTTCATGTGTTCCCACTATAAGGATGACCTTTTCACTCTTTATTCTCCAACTCTTACAAATCATAGCTACACTGCCTTAGCATTAGTTCCATATGAAGAACCTGTCTCTACTGAAAATTGTTTTGCTATATTGCAAGATATCATACAAGCAGATTTTGACTCTGGGGAGATTAACACAGATGCGGTAGCTATGCAGGATATGAATGGCATATCCTCTGATGGTTCATCCATAAACTCTGAAGATAGTTTGGATTTGGAAATGGAAGCTTCTCTCCAGGAGGTTTCTGAACATTCTTCACCATGTCAGGTAATCTCTACTGCACTATCCAGGGACAATCAAGTTAAGGTTAAGGATAAAAGAGCCTCGACCACCAAAATGAATAACTATTTTACAGGTATTAACATGATTTTAAGATCACCTCACAGGAAGAAACAAAATCAATTTAATGATTAATCATAAAATTATCTCAAACTGGTTAGTATGGAATAATATAGGTTTTCAGGAATCTATCCACAGAATTAAATCACTAATAATTAGACATTAGATATATCTTTTGTGTCTTATTGAACCAATGCATGAAAATAAGGAGATAATAAGTTTTAAAATGAAATTGGGTTATCAAAACCATTTCTCTGCTACCAACAAGAAAATATGGCGGATGTGGGATGACTCAATTACATGTTCTCTTTACTCCCATTTCTCCCAATGCTTAGTGATGCAAGTTATTGATAAATGCAATATGTCTCCTTGGCTTGCAATTTTTGTATATGCAAAGACTTTAAGATCACTAAGAAGGCAATTGTGGTTAGATTTGTTGGACTTGACTCCGGGTTCTAAAATTTTAATAGGGGATTTTAATGTGATTACTTCACAGGCGGAATATAAAGTGAGTAGTATAACTAACGCGAATGGTATCTATGATTTTAATGAGGTAATTGACACATTGAATCTCATGCATGTTAATACAGTTGGTCCCCAATTTATGTGGTCCAATAATAGATTACATTGTAGGGTGTAAAAAGATTAGATAGGGGTCTGTGTTCTCAGGAGTGAAGTCTAATGTACCCAAACAGTTCTATCCTAATTTTGAATAGAACTGGTTCAGACTATGCCCCTATGTTTTTGTCTATCCACTCATCTCAACTTAGCATACCCAAACCCTTCAGATTCCAAATGACGTGGCTTAATAGGGAGAATCACCTTAGACCATTAGTTGAACATAATTGGAATATGCCTTGTCATCTTAATGGAATGGAGCTTTTTAGTTTTAAGCTTCGGAGACTTAAACCTGTTTTGAAACAGTGGAATAGGGAAGTTTTTGGAAACATTAATGATAACATTAGAAAGGCTGAGGAAAGGGTGTGCAGAGCTGAAATTAGCTCCTATATATGGATAGTGAGGACAATCAGTGTAACCTTAATAGAGCTAAAGCAAGGCCACTTAGAGCTTTAAAAGATGAATCACTTTTTTGGCAGCAAAGATCTAAAGTTGAATGGCTAAACTGGGTGACAATAATACGAAATTTTTACATATGGCTAATAAAGAAAAAAAATTCCAAAACAATGATAACTAAGATTAAGAGTGAATCAGGAGAGTGGGTAATTGATCAGGCAGAGATTTCTATGGAAGGAGTTATTTTTTATCAGGACCTACTTACTCGGAACAAGTTGGATCTTTCTGGTTCTCTCATTAACACTTTCCGACAGTGCATTCCTAAGGTTTTTCCTACTGTAGCAAATAGAGTTTTACTAAGATTAACTGATGAGGAAGAGGTGAAACACATTGTTATACAGTCTAATCAGGAAAGCTCTCCTGGCCTTGATGGCTTTCCAGCAAAGTTCTACACTTTTGATTGGGACATAATTAAGTTTGATTTGATAGAAGCTGTGAACCAGTTTCCATGTGGCTGCCCTATTCCACAAGCTGTTTCAGCCACATGAATTACTTTGATTCCAAAAAAAATAGGCAAATAAGTTTATCTAACTTTTTGAATAAGATCTTCTAAATTGTTGTTGGAAAGACTTAGGCCTTTTATGAGTGATCTTATTTCTAAAGAACAAACAACTTTTATGCAGAATAGGGACATTTCGGATAATGTAATCCAAATACAGCAGATGGTAAGATTTTTAAATACAAAATGTGATAATAACAATCTCATTATGAAATTATACATGTATAAGGCATTTGATATGGTCTCATGGGGATTCCTGAATTCAGTTCTTCTTGGGTTTGGCTTTTCTGGAATTTTAGTGAAGCTTATTTTAGGCAACATATCTTCTGCCACCTTCTCAGTACTCTTTAATGGTGTTCCTCATGGTTTCTTTAAGTCAACTTTCACCTTTTTAGTACAACATTTTGACTGAAAATTTCCATGAACCCTCAAATCATTTTTCCTAAATGGCCATTTGCAATACTTTCATACTACTGCAAATACCATCAAGGTTACACATATGATGTATGCAGATGACACTGCAATATTTCTGAGGGGAGGAGAGAAAAACCTGAGGGCAATGAGGAAATTTCTTGATGCTTTTCAATCTGTTTCAGGTCAGGTAATTAACTACGATAAAAGTGAGTTTTTTATGGGACATAAGATAGCTGATGTACAACATAGGAAGGTTCAGGTTATTCTTGGTATGAAAAAAGGATCACTTCCTTTAAATACCTGGGAGTTCCTATTTTTACTAGTGGAAAGAAATCATCTAATTTCCATGACCTTTTAGAACTTGTAGAGGCTAAATTGAACAACTGGAAAAATATATGGCTTTCACAGGCTGGTAAACTGGTTCTCATAAAATCTTGTATACTCTCTGTGCCTATGCATATTTTTGCTACGATCATTCCACCTAAAAAGGTAATTAGATTGATAGAAAACAAGGCTACTTCTTTTTTGTGGGGTTCTACTGATATTGGTAAAAAAAGAGTTTGGAGGTCATGGGATAAAATTTCATTTCCTACGGCAGAAAATGGATTAGGTATTCGGAATCTCCAAACTTTTATTAGGGCCTTTTCATGTAAACTTTGGTGGAAACTGCAAAAGAATGACACAATCTGGTCCTCTTTTCTATGGTCTCTCCCAGAGTCTTCTAAACCATGTCATCTATGGAATAGCATAAATGCAGTAACAAATTTCTGCAATGATTGCTCTATGATAATTCCTGGAAATGGTGAGTGTTGTTTCTGGAATGGAAACTTGTCAGTGGAGGGAGCCTTATTCTACAAATGGCTAATGCTTAGAGTATCTTTCCCTGATTACTCACTAGTTAAGGTCATAGAATGTAGATCACAACTAATCCCTATTCTGGAGCGACACTTGGCTACCAATATCATCTCTATGTTGCAGGTCATTCAGTTCAATCCTAATTATAGGGACAGACTGGTCTGGAAACGTGATGTGGATGGTAATTTAACCATCAAATCTTCTTACAACAGGATAAGGACATCCAGAAATAAAAGGATATCACTGCAACGGATCTGGAAAGGGTTCATTCCAGGTAAAATCTCTTTATTCATCTGGAGACTGATGAACAATTTGTTGCCTTTTGATGATATTCTACTGAAATTTGGTTTCAATATACCACCCAAATGCTGGAAATGTGATAATCTGGACTCCATGGATCATTTTTTAATCAATGTCACTGTGCAATAGATATTTGGCAAGAGGTGCATGTACTTATGGCCATTCCAATGAGAATTTTCTCCTCCATTTGGAATAGACTTTCCTTTTACATTAATAATCCAACCATTTCTACATTCCATAGCAACATAATCATGATTCTTGCACTTTGCACCTTCTGGGAGTTGTGGAAAGCTAAAAACTCGTACATTCATGATAATGTAAATTGCTCATCTGCATCCGTTGTTTCCAAGATTAAGCTTTATATGTACTCTATCTACCATGCTTTCCCCATTAAGAGATCTGTTCATGCAGATTCACACTAGACCTCAGCAAGTTTGATTCCTAAGACTTACTTTAATCCAAAAAAAGATCACAAGTGTGTGTTCTTGGAAACCACCAGTTTCTGGTGTGAAATGTAATGTGGATGCTAGTTTCAAAACTGCTGAAAGGTCCTCCCATGGTTTGATTTATAGGGATGCAAAAGGTAAAATGGTTGCTGCCTTCTTTGTTAAAAAATGTGCAAGATCAGTTTTGGAGGCAGAACTTATTAGCATTGAGATGGCTCTTAAATATGTAACTGAAGAATTTTTTTATCTTTCAGTTCTTGAATCGGATTGTTTAAATGCAATTAGGTTCATTGACCAACCTCTCAAGGCTCGTTTTTCACTATATCTTACATGCAGAAACATTAAGAATATTTTAGGTAGAGTTAATCTGGTGCATGTTCATAGGGAATATAATTTGGTGGCAGATTCAATATCCAAATCAGGTCATATGTGGAGTCCTCATAACATCACTGGTAAAATTATTTGGACGAATATTGACTCTAGAACAAAGGGGCTAATTCTTTTGGATGAAACATAGGTTCCCAATATTAGGAACGCCAGATATCACCCTCCATGATCTTTGATTTGAGATTTCAAAATTCAGTTACAGGTTTGCTATAATTTGGAAAATACAAGTATTGCTAATTTACTTTCTTTTGCAGGTAGGGGAGCGATGAGGTCTTCTCAAGTATCAAACACTTAAACATCAAAATGAAGATTCTGCTGCTCAATGAAAGAGATACTCTTTTGACAGGGAATGAATTAGACTACTGTCATGTGATGCAATCTTTGGGAGTCACAGGGGACCAGGACTTGGTTTATGAAGTTGGAAGGCATTATTCCAGTATCTTCATGTCATGAGAGTCTTTGACTGGTTCACTTTCATCTTATAGAGATCCGATGCTTGATTTTTCTACTCTGGTCAGTGAAATAGGGTATTATTTTCTACCATGTCCGGCCATTTGTAAATTAACATGAGGGGTGAAGATTTACTAAATGGAAACACATCGTAAACTTTTGGAAGGATTTCATAATCTTTTCGATTTCTCATTAGGGTTTAATTTGTAATTTATCAAGACAATTAGTATAGGTTCATGTAAGTATAACTCGTTTTATACGTTTTCGGAATGGCACGGGGAGCCTTAATATAACCCCAATCTATTAAAAATAAAAAAAAATATTGAAATGATCCAATATTACTATATTTATCACTAATAATATTTCTTTAAATTCTCGTCACTTTTTCCGTAAGTTTTAACTAAATTTATTTTTCGTAAGTTTTATCACTTATGCCTGGAGATATATTTTTAGTGTGAATTCCACGTATCATAAGTGATTGTAAACACTGACAGAAAATATTTTTGGCAATTTAAACGGCTGGTTTCAATCTCCTAGTTTAGGGGAAGGGTTTTACGGATTAAATAGAGATGGACCAGATATTTAGTTGAGGGTGCTTTAATGACTTCGTTTGGGTTGCCTTAGATGTTTGAACGGATGTGTGGACAAAGCACTTAGGGTGCGTATTATTTGATACTCTACTGTTTTGTTTCTGATAGTAGTCTTGGGTCGATGTTATTATGACTACAGTAGGGCAATGCAGTGTTAACCGCCTATTCTTGGGGCCCTCTTCTCATTGCCACATAAGTTTTCCGATTCGTATTGTAATTTTGATTAGTGCTTATGTGTAATCTTCCGGGCACCACGTTGACGTACGCCTTAGGGCATCACTTTGATGTAACGCTAAGGGCACCACTCAATGTAAGTCAATTATGACAACAACTTATTTTTAATAAAAAATGGTGGGAAACCCTATAAACCCGAGTAATTTTTTAAAAAAGTTATTAGACATCCTATGTTTAATAGCCAATCTTTAATTAAAAAAGAAGAAGAAGAAGCGTGTACGACGCGACTGTACTACAAGAGTTCAGGCCAGTAGTAGTACATTGTACCAAATTAATAATTATCAAAGGCTACGTGCTGATTTTTTTCCAAAAATGGCCATTGTCTTTTCCTTTTTTGTCCTTCAACAAACATTTCTTATTTCAGACTTGGTAGAAAAAGTAGATGGAACGGAAAATTTTATATGTTGGCATATATTGTATGTTTAGGTGATTGACAGATCAAATTCTACCACGTCTTGTATAGTTCACCATTTGCTTCTCAAAAAGTTTTTCCCTTTTTGAATGGTATAGAATTTGTAGAACATATGTTAAAATTTGATTTACCCGACATCTTAACATGCAATATTTGTTAACATATAAAAATTTCAAATCGCAATTTCATTTCTTTGGTTTTAAGTTGGAAAAGTTAAGGTTTCATCAAACTCTTCAACTAGAGTGGATTTACCGTTCCTACCCTTTTCATGGTGAAACATAATGTTGGAAAAATACATGTTATGAATCATCTTTTCATTTGTACTCTGAATGATATGAAATTATACATGTTTATAAAAGAGGTGACAAATATACAATCTGTACTCCCCCGTCCTCTCTATTCTGGCTCATTTTTTGAAAACAATGCGTGCCATTTTTAAAGAGAGTCACATGGAGAGGACTAGAAGGAGTAATCGAATTGTCCTATAGAACATCAACAAATATGGAGGCGTATTCACAAAATTACAGAGAAAAGCACTTGGCAGGAGCAGCAATAATAGTGGTGGAAGTCAGCTGAGAAGCAAATTTGGGAAATTCAACCGCCTCGGATCTCCGTCGAGCGAATGGGCGCGGAAGGTTTTCCGGCACGATTGTCTCCAGCGAATTCACACGCCAAGAAGGGCACGCCCTTTTGTCGCTCCAACGCCGCCCTGAAACCGACTCTACTCTATGAAACTCCGATGCCAGAGCCTCTTGTTTGTCCATCGGCCCCCCATCTGTACACATAATTTGCAGTCCCACCATCAAAGTTGCAGCCCCCAACAAACATCCGTATCTTGATCTTTGTTTCTGACTCTTAGGCCTGTATATATATAGAGAGAGAGGAAAGGAAAACATCATCTCTCACAAATGTTTACGATTCATATGGGAAAAGAAATGTTGATTACACACACTCACCTTGCCAAAACGTGTTCACTGGAATGTAGAGATTCGGAGGCAGGGGTCAGATTATGGCAGCAACTGATTGAGAAGGCCATTTCTTGCTTCTAAATACTGCCTTCCGGCTAACCCAATCTCTCCTATATATAGCAGTTCCAGTTTTAATCGAATCTTTGACCCGTAAGAGGAGGAATAAGATTGTAAAATTGGATTTTCATTGCAAAAATACTACATAGAAATTGGAAGCGCAAATAGGTAGAAATTGGGAACAAGTAACAATGACTATAACAGCACCGAATGGTAATCGATTGGGCTAATCCGTCCAAAATAATCGTAGATACTTTTCTAATTTTTGCTGCTTGTCTCGTGTAGACTTGGACAAAGTAGGTCCCATGACTTTACATTAGTTTTATTTTCCCCGAAATTTTGGAGTTGGGTTCACGTTGGAAGCATCTAAATTAAAAACGTTTACGGCAGAAGTTACTCAATTACGATACCGTCTCACGGTGAAACCAAGAACTAAATTGTAAATAAAAAAAATATGAAAATTAAAATTTGGTGTATAAACATAAATATTATATATTCGGGGTAAAAATTAAAGGGTGTAAGAAATATCAGAGACTAATATGCAAAAATGGGAAAAAATAAGAGAAAAGTGTTTTTATAACGCTACTTACTTGACATAAGTGTCAATATAACCATCAGATAATTTTTAGTGCAGATATAACCCTACCTAGTTGATGTAAGTGCCAATATAACCCTCAGAC
>JAUOBV010027614.1:0-14442 GCA_032360425.1 Rubia occidens
CTACCCTCCGCCGATATAGTTGGATGTTGCCTCCAACGAATCTCTATGTGGAATTCTTTTCTTAGGCGCCATTGAACAAGGTATATAGTTGTTCACGATTGGGTCCCACTCTTGATGCCAATTGATGTGGGATAGACACTGGTTTTATGACTGAACCTTGCTTCTGAGCGCTGCACCTGCAAGACAAAGCAACCGGGGTGCTGGGAGGAAGACTCTATAATGTTAAAGTCCGACCAAAAGTGTTTGCTCTGTATATTGATAATAGAATGAATAGAATACAGGTATATCTTAATATTTATAGGTATTGATCCAATAAGTTCTCCAAATTATAGTGGGACAAATATGCTTTTTCCATATAGGAATAGGTGTTTTGTCATACTAAAACGGTCACATTTTTACCCTTCCATAAATATACTTCAAATAGGACTACGAATTTTTAAATATACTTGGAATGTGAGATCTTCTCTAAATAATGGGCTCCGACACAATATTGATAACAAAATATTGATAACAATATTGATACATGGATTTTGGCCCAGCCATCATCAATTACCTTTTATTTTGCACAATTCTATGATTTCTTCTTGAAGAAAGTTTGCTTCTTAAAACTCGGATTTTTCCCAATCTTCAAAATAGGAGATTTGACCTTCATTTTGTCCACTAGAACCGATTGCATTTTTCAGTAAAAATGTTGATTAATAGCAACAGGATTCGACACTTTTAAGATCATTATCATAATAAAATCTTTTTCGATCGTATTTTCAATTTCGATAGGGTTTCACAAGGATTTCATGATTTACCCGGTTGATTCTTCATTGATCTTGTATGATACCTCTTCAATCATCATAATTGCTGGAACTTCATGATTTTGTTCCATTAATTAAATCGGAGTTGCATAATTTGGAGGAGAAAATATTTCGTTCGCGAGAATAATTTGGGAATAAGAAATTCTATGAAGGGTTTCTCAGTTTAGCTGGATTTTTGTTTTTTCCTGTTATTTGCATAAAGGTCTCCATAATTTTGAGAATCTCTTATGATATACCTTTAAAATAAACTACTCCCTCTGTCCCTCTGTTTCTGGCTTACCACAAAAAATGCCATTTTTTAAGTCATTAAAATAAAATAAAAATAGTTTGTGAACAAAAAATTATTTCATCTTTTTTTTACACTCAAAATTTGCCAAAAATGAAAGTAAGACAATAATATAGGGACACCAAGTAAGGCAGGTAGGACACAAATAGGAGGGGACAGAGGGAGTATTTATGTTGTAACTCCAAAAGTTATAGAAAGGGAGTTTGTTAGGGAGTGGTTCAATCATTAGACGGTCTAACAAAAAATTATTCCTTAAATATTAAGTAAATAACGAGGAAGAAAAAACTAATTTAAAATCTAATTATGAACATAGTTGATTTAAACTCTTTTCTCATCATAATCCATTCTTAATAATTTAGGTTGGTACAATTAAATCTCTAACAATAACACTATTATATAAACCACCATGGCAGGATATGCTCGGATTTCATAAAAATAAACTTCATTTCCCTTTAATTTAATTGGAATATTACAACTCAACTTTTATATTAATTGATCAATTGGGAGATTTTATTCGAGTAGTGATTGTTTTCAAAATCAGCTACAACAAGTCCATCTTCTCTGAGTACCTACAAAAGTTCTCGGGGCAACCCCCGGAGAGGAAGCTTTGGTGGTCTAGTCAGTGTTGATCTTGGCTATACTTTATTTTAAGAGTAAAATTCACTTACTTTGTCTGGTGTTCCCCATCTTTATTTATGGAGCATTGATCGTGCAATCATGGCTCGCATATTGCTCTCCCATTCCTTAGGTCGTGGTCTTGGAGATGGTATTGTGGTGAGTAGTACCTTTCTGTTATTCTCGAGATTGGTTACTTTAAAGTGAAGCAACATGGTTGGCCTATGTGTATTTAGCGAGCCAATTTGTTTCATTAAAGCGATTGCTTTAGTGCTCGGTTTTGACTGGTTGGGGCTAAGTAATCCATATATAAATATATACCATAAACCCCCTCAGCCACATTTTCATGATAAGCGGAGCGTGTGGTGGTTATTTTTGCGAAGTGAATGATGAGATTTTCGGAACGAAGTGAATGTAGAGAGGAAAATGTACATTGTTTCAGTTTGGTAAAAAGGGTATGATGAATGCGAAGCTGAGAATGATTTTGTGGGTATAAAAACATGTTTGTATAAGAAATATGATGGTTTTTGAAAACAAATTGAAAAGTAATTTACTAGTAACCAATTATTATTCCCTTAATTTTGGGAAATGGTTAATGATACCCTAGAAATTAAGGGGGGATTGATGTAATGATGAAACGGCACATGGAGCAATCATTACGAAGCACAATTTTTAAAATTATCAAGTGACGGCTCCGGTACTTAATTAACACAAGTTATAAATTTTCTTTAAAAAGTGTATTTTCTATAAAGTAGCCTTATCAATTTGAATTATATTGTGTTTCTATAAAAGAAAGTGAGCATTAGAAGGACTTACCTTTTTTCGCTTACCTTTAATATTATCATAAGTCTATTGATTGTTCGTGGGAGCTCTATTTACATAAGGTAAATTACCATTGCCTATATTCCTCTCTTTTTTTCAAAACATGGTAGTTGTGCATACTAAGTCTCTGTCCTCCGCCGCCAATCTTAATTCCAGTTGTGGAGGGACGGCCTTTAGTGAGGTTCGTATTCATAAGGGGGTGATCATCAGGGAAGACAAATTTAGGGAAGAAGGGGGAATTTAGGTTGTTGTTGGTGGGAAAATGTTCTATCCAAGAGTGAATTAGTAGCTTTGGAGAAGCATTACCCATTTCTAAATGGGGGTGATATTAGGATGCCTTATAGCAGTGAGGGAGTAGGGAACCTTCATTCTTGTTATTTGGGTGTGTACGAACATCATGTGCTATATGGATTGACCTTACCCATCTTGGATTTTGTTCTGGGTGTACTGGAGGCTTATGGGTTGCTTTTTCACAGCTTCATCCTCGAGGTGAGTTCATGATTGTTGGTTTCAGAGAAGTGTGTAGGAGGGAAGGCAAATAATTTTCAACTTCGGAAGTCGAAAGGTAATGGAGAATAATTCACATTTTAACCCAGCATTCTCGGGGTTTAAGTTATACAGAAGTTTCCTTGCAAATATGGGATATGGAAAGATACAAATATATTTATCAAGTGTGTCGATGGAAATTCTATGCCCTAGTGGAACATTGTTGATGCTCTAGATAGCACTCTGATAAGTTGGCGAGGTTAAGGAAATAAAGTAGGATTGTGATGGAACTGCCCTTCCCTCATTCAGTAATGATAGGTAGGCCTAGGAGGAGGCAATTTTGTCACCAATATTTTTAGTTATTTTCTAGGGGTTTTATGTGAGATAATGTGTATTAAATTTGTGTTTTGTGTTTTTTGTTATTGATGTTTTGGATATTTCTAGGGATGATGCTTTCAAGCATCGTAGTGAAGCTTCCAGTTACTTGGGAGAGGGGGGAAATAATGAGGTGTATGCTAACTTAATGACATCGGAGGCTCTCCAACATTATTTGGTTGATCCTGGTAGGGCTAGCTTTAGGAGTTCTAGGCAAAGGCCAGGATCGTAGGGAGAGAAATCTATTGGGCCCTTTGAAGTTCAAAAGTTGGACATGCCCATTTGGAACGAGGAAAAGTCAGTGAGTATTATGGCTATAACCAACCAGCAGGACATGGCGATGAACGATGCCAAGAACCCCACCGCCTTGTTTAACTCAGTAATTGAGGTATGTTAAATATGCGTGTAGTTGTAGCATATCACTTGTTATCTTATAAACATGGTGTGTTTGTGATTTAAGGTAGGAGGTGCTAATTGTCTAAAGCTCTCTGTCTCGCTGTCTATTCAGAGGTGGTGAGGGCCTTTTCCAAGCAGGTTGCAGAGTTTGACACTAATTTGAAATGAAGTGAAGTAAGAGAGCTTGTGAGCAACTTGGTGAAGTGAGAAGATCATGAGCTAAAGGCTTGATAGATTATTATGTAATGACTTGTCAGTGAAGTGTTCAATGTAAATGAGTTTTTTAGCAACTTAATATTGGGAAATGGGTGTTAATGAGTTTTTATGTTTTTTGTGTTTTAGTCAGGAATGTTTTTCAGGAAGGATTCTATGTCGGGTGCGGTCGCGTACGTGAGTGAATGTTTGTGTAGTGAGGGTGATGTATGGGGCGTTCCCAATATCGGTGTCACGTTTGTACCAATGGGTGGGGAGTATATGTTTATGGTGGGTGGGTATGGGTTTGATCAAAAGGATCTAAATAAGGTGCTGAAAGAAAAAATTGATATTGAGTATCAAGGGTTAGTGAGGAAGTATCCTATAGCCAGAAGGCCCAACCTTGGGTCATTTTACTCTAGTTGATGTGGAGGTGTGAATCAGGATGGTGAGTCACCTCACGTTATGTTCGAATGTGGCCTTGAGAAGGCTGTGAAGATGTGTATTCTAGATTTGAAGGCTATCGATGGCTATCTCAAAACTTTGAGTATTCCGTCAAATGTGAAAGAATGGGTTGTGGATAAAAAATGTCAGATGAGGGCGCTCATACTAAGGTTTATATAGTTTGAGCTAGGTGGAAATGAAGCTAGAACGGAGCTTGGCCTCGTTGGACGAGTATGATGTGTATATTTCGAGAAATATTTTGTCATTTAAAAGTTGAAGAGGGAGTTAATGGATGTAATGTGTCAAGAAGAGGAGTGATGGAAGTTTCTATTTAATAAAACACACGAGGTTGATCAGAAAATGGCTATTATCTCGAAAGAAGATGATCGTTTAGACTAGTTGTTGGATCAAGGGAAGGAGTTGCAGGCTAAGTAACAATGTTTAGGGACGGTGTCTGAAGAGTAGATGAGTCGTTATGATGACATGTGTGAGTATGTTGTTCAACTTTTAGCGAAATATGAGAACCTAGAAAGAAGGATTGAGCGACAGGAGGTTCGATGTTCCCGACTGGAGGAAAGGTGTTGGGCCTGGAGTTGTTGGTGAAAGAACACGAGATGTATGTGAACCTTCATGGGGAGATTTATAAATCTTTATCTGAGAAGCCTGGGCTGTCTGACGAAGCGTTGTTAGGTTGTGCTCGCCGCTTAGAGCAACTAGTAGAGGGGTTAAAACAGGGCCTAGAAACTTACACATACTCATTATACTTACCTAGTATGCAGCTCGGGCATTCATACCGTGGATGTTTATTGACCATAATTCCTACTACATGAAGCATGTGAGACGCCTGGAAGCTGTCGGTAACACACGCGACAAGGTGTATTTGCACATGCAATGGAAATTGGAAGAGAACCTTGAGGATAATCAGGGGAAAGCTTTGGCATCTTAACTACCTTATTAATGTTGGATTTGTAGGATTAGGATTTTCGGTTGTAGCTTCGATTTATAAATATTTTATTATATTGTTAATAACTACCTGATTATTTTTGGGTTGTAGCCTAAGAACTGTGTGTTATGGATTATCTTAATAAACAAGGTGCCATTTTATGACGAGGAGTAGTAGTTTAATTTATTTTTTTAGTATGAAAAAGGATTTCATTAGGACCCTTAATGTGTAAATTTTGTGAAACAATTGGTGGTTTGCTGGTAGCGTAAATTACTAGGGTAAGAGGGTTATTACCGGTGGTTATCTGGTGATTTTCCAAGCCTATGCGAAGATGTGTTTGGTCGTCCCTTTCTCATGTGTTATTTTGGATATTCTAATGCTGTGCAAATCCGCAAGTAATTTGCCCGCTTGCGTTATCCAAGTAGGGAGGTATAGTGAAGTTGTGTGTGGTTCGTATTTTGTGAAGCGGAGATAAGGATATGTTCCATTTTCTCATTGCTTCTTGTATTATGAGTAGGGGTGTGATATCTAGATTAGGGTTATGTGTATTGTATAGGCTTGGGCCTAAGTTTTTTTTCTGGTTGACTTGTGGATGAGTGTGCCACATGAGCATGGTCTTTTCAAGTTCTTTCTATTAGAATGTGTAGAATATTACCGCATTTTGTTTCCCAAGGCTGATAAGTGGTTAGTCAGTTTTCGAGAAATGGGGGAACGCAGCCTTTCAAGCATTTTAATAAAGGAGGTTTCTTTTCCTTGTTTGGCTTATGCCTATAAAAAGGTTGTAAACTGAGTATTCTTTCAGTCGTAGTTGTGTCTTGTTTCTTTGTTGTTGCATGTTTTTGGAGAAGCTTTGAGTATGTGTTGTGTGCATATTAGGTTGTTGTGAGTGTATGTAAGTTGTGCTTTTCCTATGGGGTTGACGATTTGGGATCTCAGGGCCATATATTCTGGGTTTAGGTTGGGGGTCGAGTTGATTTGGGTTGGGGGTCGAGTTAAACTTAACTAAGGCTTCTGGACTTATACCTTTGACAAATTGATTTGAATAGAGATTGGTTTTCCCTATTATATCACCTATTATAGTATATATTACTATACTTTATATTATAGTCGAGTTGTTCTCACTCGATTTACTTTAGATTTCTAAAGCTTATTTAATACTATAGTATATATTACTTTATATTATAGTCAAGTTGTTCTCACTCGATTTACTTTCATATAAAGTACATCACCTATTATAGTATAAATATATACTATCACAAAACTCTATTATCATGAGCTGAACCCTCTCATCCAAGCAAAACATACTTAAATTTCAGATCTTGAGTGCACGCATCTACACATTAGTATTGAGTTCTCCTTTTCTATTCCTGAATCTAACCTTGTCTTTATCCCCAACATGAATGTTAATATGAGTTCCATCCAAAGCACCTAAGCAAAATATCTTTCTTCACACGACTCATCAAATTTATAGGAGATAGCTTTTGGAAGTTAAATGTTCATAGTAGCTAGATGGTGGGTGAGTTCAATCATCATTTTCATCTTCTGGTTTATCATTTTCCAATACATTGCAATACATGTTGTTGAAATCTTCATACGTTGAGTTAGTGTCATGCGAGCCATAACTGTATAACATTTACAAAATTAGGTAACAATCCGATACAGTATAAAAAAAAGTAACCAAAATCAAGCTAATTAAAATCAAATTGTATCGAATCTGGTTTAGTTAAACAACCAAGAATATATAATCATATTAATCCATAATCCAAAACAACATATCCAACATCAACATAAAAAATCATATTACATATAATCCAAAAAATTATAAATTTATAAAACAAATCAAATATAATTCCATCGAATTAAATTTATTTACATATAAATATGAGTTATAAATTAATCCTTTTCATAAACAGTCAATAACTTTGAAAATAAGTAATATGCAAATAAAAATACAATGACAAACCTCAAAATTTTGATGGTGATGGACGTCTGGAAGAGATAAAACAGAGCCGGTAAAACCATTATATAGACCAAAAGAATTTGCAGGAATTGAAAGGATAGGTGATAATGGATGTTTAATGGAAAGAGTTTAAAATATGTAAAATGGGTAAACAGTAAGTCGTCAGCAATGGAGGGAAATGAAAATTTTAAGTGCGTTTTGTGGAATGACACAGTAAATACACATTATAAACCTGGAGGAATTTCGTTCGACGGAGGGGGACCTCGGTAAGATATTTCCCACATTATGTGGGAAGTTAAATTTCCACCGCATTACAAATTCCTACGTTTTAAATCTTTTACATCACCAAAGTGACCAAACAACTACGCCAATTCTAAAACCTTGGGATTTTATAATTTTGATAATGCTTATTGTACACCAAACAACTCCTAAAAACCTTAACATGAAAAACTCGGTGGGAAAAAAAATCATTGGTTAAGGGAAAAAGGGTAAAATGTATAGCTCCCTCTCAATTCTTTTATATCCATGAATTCCCGCACCAAAACACCTCAAGTGCAAATTATATCTCAATAAAATAATTATAATCCCACAAAATATGAACACAGTATATGGCACATCAAAAGTGCCAAAAAATAGAAATCAATCAAAACGCTAATAAAAAACCTAACGCCAAATGGAGTCAAAGATTTAAAAATTATAAAATAGACCTTAAATTATCTCATGTCATTAAATAATTATAGCTAAATTCTATGTCTCGTCATAAATTTGAGTTAGATTGTCTCATTTGAATCTTTGTATTAATTTATATGCCGTATTATTTGACTTAATAATTATAAATTTTTAATATAATACTCCATCCCATCCGTACCAATAAAAATGACACATTTATTTTTTCACGATTTTCAATGATCATTTTTTACCATCAATATTTCTAACTACATATAATAATTCTGCATAAAAAATGATATTTAAAAAATGATATTAAGACGAATCTAAAAATATCTCACATGATATTTTTACTATGTATATATTAATTTACACATAGGTTAAAGTTTACAAATTTTACTTGCAAGAAATAAATATACCATTTTTATTAGAACAGAGGGAGTATTTCTTTACAACAAAAAACAATCAAATTTTATGAACCTTATTAGTCACAAAAGCCGAATGCTAGTAAAATTTACTGGCTATTAATTAAATAGAGACTGGGATACAGCCCATTTTAGGGAAGCTCTAGCTTGTTCCTCCTCATAGAATAAAGAGTCTGATTCTGATATGCTAAAACAAATCATCTTTTTTTCTCTTCATCAATCTTTCTCCGCCATTTAATTATGAGTAATCTTAATTACAGTAACATGTAGGCACATGTGGACCGACCTTACTTGTAAAATCATAATGCTCTGTCATACATATTCCTTGCAAAGACGATAAAGATGCATGGAACATTACAGTCCATCAGTTTTTTTCCTCCCCTCTTTTACATATCGTTTAATTTTTTTTACCAAAAATAAAATGGACGAGCATTTATAGGTTTCCCGTTGCTATTATATTAATTAAGAACATATTGTACAAAATATTATTACAAGCAGATGTGATTTTTGAAAGGCCATTTGCACATAAGGTGTTATACTATAAAATTACAAATCCAAAACCTTTATGACAATAGGAGTAGTTTATAACATGAAATAATGGTGGTTTATTGCGGGATTGTCTTGCTAGCTCTGACCGAACTCACAAAGAAAAATCCATCGTTTGGAAAGTCAGTGCACTAACTCAAACCGGTCACAGTATGAAGTATCGGTCTTGACATTCTTCAAGGGATGTGCCAACAACACAGAATTGAGCAAAGACCGAGCAAAGACTTAAATAAGCAAAGACTTGAATAAAAAGGAAACCAAATAAAGGCAAATTAACAAAAAGACAGAATTAAAAACCTCCCATCCCGAAAAGAGAAAAACTAAGAACCAAAAGAAAAAATAAATACAAACGAGAAATACCCTCTCCTTTTACAAGCTCTCCAGGAATCTTTAGGTAATCAGGAAAGAATTGTCAACCAAATCGGAAAAGAGTTTTGCGCCTCATATGTTTACTACTGCGATCGAATGACGTTGTCGCATCATTAAAAAAAGCTAAAATTACCCACCATCGTCGTGTAAATTCCTTCCACAAAGAGGAGTTTTCTATGAAGAAGCCTCCGCAGTGAAAAGTCTCTGGCACGAGCGTGGGTCGTGCATATGTTGACCTTATCCGAAAACCCACCGTTCCGACCCGTAAACTAACCCGTAAGCTATTGGAGTTGCTCTTATTATGTTACTCGAAACCATTGGAGTTGCTCTTATTGTTTAGAAAAGCAAAATGGAAAAGAAAATTTTAGAGATCGAGAGAGAAAAGTTGATTTTTCCTTGTTAAGATATAGTTTAAAGACGCAAAAAGCCCTGTTTTAAATTGCCTAACTGTTAGATTAGTTCAATATGTATTTAAAAGAAGCTGTAAATAAGGTGGGATTTTAAAAAAAATGGAAAGAAATTGGGGGAACTTACATGCGATTATCTTAGACTATATATAAAGGTAATTTCCTTATCATTTTCTCTCTCCTTTCTCCTCTCGTGCGGCCAAGCTCTCTCCCCTCTCCCTGCCTTCATCTTCTCTCTTCTCTTTATGTTTTTCCACACTTTCTCTCCTCTCTCTAGATTTGCCCGATTTTCTCCATATTATATATTCCCACGATATTTTCTTGTGTTTGGTTTGCTGTAGTTTTATTTATATTGATTTTTATTTTGTGCCCCTAATTTTCTAATTTTTTTTTTCATTCCTAGTATATGGAATCAGTCAATTTCGAATATGTTTGTATTGCAAACTCAAGTTCCTAATGCCTTGTAGAATATCTAAAGGTATTTTTTTTTAAAATCTAATCTACTATTTTTTCAGTATTTCTGCATTTTTCTGGAATTTCATGGTCGTGAATGATGTTTATTGCAGTTGATGATAATTTTGTACATTTTTTATGATTTTTATGTGTGTATATAATTTTGTTAATGTTTATACTATATCAGTTGATATTTACATGTTTTTTGTTGAGTTTTTTTTCCATATCATAATTGTCAGTAGCGTTTTGGAGATTTGGTAGTTATTTATTTTGTTTGTACATTATATTTATTATAATTGATAATATTTATTTACATTTCAATGGTTGTGTTGCCTCATAGAGCATCTAAATATAATTTTTAAAATCAAATCTACTATTCTTTCTGCAGTTTTTTCTGGAGTTTCATTGATGGGAATGATGTTTATTGCAAATGATGATGTTCTGCAGATTTATTAATGTTTTTATGTGTTTGTCATCTTGCTGACGTTTATGTTATTTCAATTGATGTTTAGATGTAGTTTGTTGAAGTTTCAGTTTCAATCTACATTTAGTTTGTTGAGGTCTAATTTCAGTTGATGTTTATATATATTTATTACAATTTTTTTTTATATTTATGTATTTTTCAATATATTTTTGGATGTAGTTTGTTGAGGCCTAGATTTAGTTTTTGGAGATTTGAAAGTGTTTTGATTGTTCTGTGTATTACTTTTGATGTTTTGTTAATCTCAGTTGATGTTGATGTTTTTAAATTAATGTTTTGATTTTTTTTATTGATGTTTCAGTTTTTTTATTAGGTTTTGATTCACAGTGATTATAGGATTTTTTTTATGTTGATGTTTCCAGTTTTATAAATAGAGAAAGTCTCAGGAAAGATGGTTTATCCATAAGTTTATGGATAGAATTATTCCTAATTTTATGAATAGACCCCTAATTTTTTAGATTAAATGTTGTAATGTTCTAGAAAATTTAAAGATTATATTTTAAAAGCTAAAAATTAATAATGTGTATTTGAAAGGGAATATATAAAATAAATTAATATTAAAAATACATTTTAAATTTTAAATTTAATATGTAATTTAATAAGTTTATAGACAGGACACTGTATTTTTTCACTTATATTTAGCATATGTTAAATTACATATTAAATTTAAAATTACATACACATTATTACATATGTTAAATCACGATCTTCCACCTTTGGCCCCTAATTGTTTTTGAACACTTTTAGCCCCTGAACTTACAAAATTGTTGAGTCGTGACCATTCCGTGAGGTCAAAGCGTTAAGGTTGATAAAAATGTCAATTTTAAGGTCAAACAAGACATTTCACACTTTTATTTTTTCTTTTCCCATTATCTATTTTCTTTTTCCTTTTCCTCTTTCTCTTTTTCTTTTCCTGCCCTTTCCCTTCCAGCGACTCCATTGCCCCATCTGTTAGGGGACCAGTCAGCTGCGGGCGATCGCTTGTCGGAGCATGGCGTTGCCAAACTAGGTTTTGAAGTCGGCAAAGAGCTTCATCTATAAGCTTCTTGACCCAGAACCGAAGACCTGTCTCATGATCGAGGCGCTCATGTATTTATTCTTGTAGAGGAAGTTGGTGGCGAGAGAGAGAGAGGAAGGGTGGTGAATGGTTGTGGAAAGCCAAAGCTGTAAAGAGAAAGGGGAAAGGGCAGGAAAAGGGAAACAAAAAGGTGAAGGAGAAATGGAAAGGTGAAATGAAAAAAGAAAAATAGGAAATGACTAGTTTACCCTTAAAATTGACGCTTTTGACCGAACTTAACTGTTGGAGATGCCAATACGGCTACCACCATAAATGAAAACATTCACGTCTTGATCAAACATTCAAGGGTTATGTTCAGGACCGATGAAAAGGTCAGGAACGAAGCTTAGAGATGCGGCAATGAATGCTTTGATGGATCAACTTCATGATGAAGAACTCAAGAATAAATCGGTTAGGGCTTGGATTAATTATTCAAACTTGTCGATTAACTGAAGACATCGTAAAGAACACTATACTCTTTTTGCCCGTCGAGTTTTTAACGAGGTAAGGTGATCTTTGTAAATTATTGTAACATTATTTTATTTCAGTCCAATAGCTCGGTCATGTGGACTTCTGAAGAGCTATTATTTTCGACCCAATCCATTAGGGTTTCGAAAATATGGAGTTTTATTCTGATTAGAATTAGATTTGGTAAAATTAGATAAGGTAATATTCTTCAAACTTACTTCTCGAAGAATTTGGCTATATTAGGGTTTATTTTAGGAATTCTAGTTAGATATGACTTTAACTTCTTAAACCTGCCATAAGTCGATTCAGTTTCAATTGTAATTAGGGTTTTGGTTTGAAAATATCCCTATAAAAGGAGGGGTATGGCCGAGACATGTACTACCTTTTATCAATCAAATATTCAGAATTTTTGAGTTATACTCATTTCTTGCGAGCGTCTTCATTGTTACTTAATCTTGCGAGTTAATTAAGTATCAATAAATCTTGTGAACTAATTCTGCACGCTAGTTAGGGAGTAAGCTAATCATGCGAGCTAGTTAGGGAGTAAGTCGAAATTAAGAGTACCCAGAGGGCTAGACTCTTGAATTTCGTGCAGCACACTAGAGTTTGGGTGAGATCCCTCATGTTGTCAAAAATCTAAAATTCCGCAATCCAGAGTTTTCGATCACAAGACGATTCATATCAAGGAACTTCTAAACTGCTCAAGTTTACTGAATCCTCATCTTGTAATATAATATGTGCTCGAGTTTTGTGGGTGAGTGAAAATGATATTTGATTGGTGGTGTTCTTGATATTGAATTCTAAGTTTTTGATGTATGCGTGTGCGAAATTTTGAGTATTTGAATCAAGTACCTGACTTTTGTATGTATGTGCGTAGAAAATTTTAAAACCCATTAATATCTCTATTATTTACAGTACGGTGTGTTTTGTTTGATTTTACCGTTTCTTTGGAAAAAAAAATATACAAGCCAACAATTGCTTCCAGATTTGGGTGGTTGTGTTAATTACGACCCCATTCCATTGTAAGTTTGGTTCTGGTTTGCACATATTCATATACAAACGCCCCATACAAGAGTGTCCCATTTTTCGCAAAATTGGTTTGATTAAATGGTAAATTTTGGATACAGTTTGGGAGATGGGTAAAAAGGTTTAAGCAGCATATTGGAATTGGAGTTGTGCATGGACCATTACTGAACTAAGTTAGTGACCTGATACTAACCTGGACAGAGACTGTAATTTTCTTTACCTTTCATCAAACCAACACCCCTTTCTTGTTCTGGAAATTGATCAAATCATTTCCTAGGAATGAAGAATATTCCCTGATAAACTGGTAATCATTGATCATGCAAGTTTGCAACCAAAGAATGGGAAACCTTGATTTATTTTGGTATTGGCCCCTCAACTTATCTCACGCGATGGCAATGTTGTACTTAACACTGGTATTTGATGCAACAACTCAATTTCAATATTTATCAAATATTCCAATTCAGAAGCATAGCCGGACCAAGTGCAGTGCAACTGCACAGGGCCCTAAATTTTCAGAAAACCTCTTTATATGTATTAATTTTATATTTCATTTGTCCTTTTAATTTATGTCTGACCTAGTTTAATACCAGAATTTCTTTGGCTGGCCATTTAATTTTGAATTCAAATTTGGCAAGGGCTCAATATTTTCATAAAACTCTTTGTGCAGGGGCTTAAAATAAAATTTTCGCCCAAGGCCTTAAGTATATTGGACCGGCCCTGTTCATAAGACAACTGGAACTTCATATGTGAGCAATGTGATTAAATACAGAGATATCTTCTGTTATTAAACTCATTCAAGTTTTAGCATATAAGTGTTTTTTTGCTTGCTATCATAAGTGTTGCACTAGTGTGCTCGTTAATTGCATAAGATAAAGACATTATCGTGTTCATTAATTCCATAATATTGACCAATCCAATTTATGTTTCTCCATTGCCGCTAGCTCCAAAATTCTACCCAAAATAGAACACACTTTTACATCATCATCATCATGAATTCTCGATAATCATTTTCCAGTTACATTCCTGATTTGTTCATCAAATCCAGTTCTCCATCATGTTCTCGAATCCAGTTATGTTTTTGCTGACGATCCTCGCAGTTCAAATTTTATTCTTCTAATTGTTCTCCAAAACTTCCATAATCCACAATTTTAAGAACTGGACCTGAATTCTTTCTGACGAATGTTACGTTCACCAGTGCTACAGAGTACCCAACGAGCAC